>JAATOF010007771.1:0-13850 GCA_013170925.1 Podosphaera leucotricha
CCTCACTATATATTGCCACAGTGATAGATTACCAATACTCTCAGATCAAAATCCCAACTTTTACAAACATTGATGCTGTTTCTCATCTTTCTTGTGATGCAACATCTACTATGTCGTCCATCAGTTGCCCAGGTCTGATCAGTCTAGAGGACTCCCATCCCATCTTCTTTCACCCAGTCGAGATTTTCACTAGCGAACTCAAATCAATCCCTCTGGGTTTCTGGGGAAAGAGGTGGTTTCGGCTTCACTATCAGACGCGCATATCCCCTCTTTCGAATTTCCCGTTGGATGACATTCTCGCCCACTTCAAAGCGCCTGAAGTACGAGTATATGAGCTCATCAAATGAAATTTGACGACCTTCTGGAAATAATCGTACCAAAGCTTGAATCTCGTCGACTTGCTTACTGCTCAGGACAGAGGACAGCCCAATAGGCTTCTGGGGGGTGAGGCGGACCATATTTACAATAAAGCGAGCCTGCTTGAGGCTAATTCCGAGTCGTTCCGAGATTCTTTGGTAGAAGTAGCCCTTGCGGGCCAAAGTCCTCATCTGCCAATTTCTAGACACGGTGATTTAGCTCTTTTTTAGTATTTTACTTCCTTGAATTTGATCTTGTGTTAAGTTTGATGTACGGGTATGTGCTCAAGGTGTCGTTAATGGTGGAGGCGTCTGTGGTAGATTGATTTTCAAATAGATTCAACACTAAAGAATCAAAATCTAAGCGGTATACCAGATTTGAATATTCTGTGACGGTGATAATGATGGTTCTGACAACAGATGTGGGGATAAATGGAGTTTGGTGTAAGGGCTTAATAGGGTGAATGATGGTACCGAGGTGGTGCGATACATATAATATACATAACGTTAATGTCAAAATGAACTTCCTGATTTATTAGGCAAATATTTTTCTCGACTTTGATACTAGCTAGGGCAGGCCTCGCGAATTTTACCTACCCTATTCAACCCCACTTAATATCCCTGAAGCGAGATATACCCTGCTCAGACTGACTGCTCTTCTTTACTATATACATGTACCTTCAGGGTATGTGCAGTCGTTCATACTACCCCGTACGTTCTCGGATAGGTTGAGGTCGGGAGAGAATGGTGGCCACTTGATTGTAGTGATAGACCTCTTCCTTATTTCGTTGATAGAGACCGCGGAAGCGTGTGTGGGAGCGTTGTCCTGCTTTACAGAAAGCTGTGGTTTCATCGAAACCATGCCATGTATGAGTGGCACTATTCTCTGGGTGTATGTATCTGACGTGATAGTTCTCCATTCTTTCTCCCGGAAAAGGCTGGCATCTTGCTTTGTCCCTGCAATACACCCCCAAAACATCCAGCCGATATCTTCCCTCAGCTTTTCTATTACACGATTGTTTTCACTTCTTCTCCAATCTTTATCTGTGAGTTAGTTCAAAAAGCTTTTCAAATTAAAACTTGGCATACAGACTTCTCGAGTAACCTAATCTCTTTTGTGTCGGCCTATGGCTATGAGGGCATGAATAGTCATCAGTGAGGCAGGCATTCGATTGAAAAGCTTGCTGGTTCACCAAATACTTTTAGCTACAGTTAGTCTTAAAACTAGTAAGCATTATTTGGAGCTAGTAGGGACAAGCCCCTGAAGCGAGGTTTTTCTCCATTGGACGGACACTACCCTGCAGAATACGCACGGACTAAAAAGAAGAGGAGGTCATTGGTTGTTGTAGCCAGGTCCAAGATCCTCACTTTACACTTTGGTGGCAACATGCATTACTCTCACATCCCATACTTCCGGGTCGGATAGCAGAGTGGTACACCATTCGGTCTATTGTCCCAAGTAGAGCCTCATCTACAGTGGTAGCTACACATGATCTCCGGGAGTGTGTGTAGTAGCGTTACCGCTTCATGGGCCGGCGTACCAGAGTCCTGCACACACAAGAACGATCGTCAAAACTAAAAAACAAACGCCATGTTTCCACGCTGTCGGTTTCCACGTTCGACAGGCTGGTGGCATGTCCCCTCCACATACCGTGTGTAACAATAGACTTCCTTCTGAGGGATCCCAGCCTCTACCCTCCAATCATGCCCGAATTTGTCTTGGCCTTTCCGTCGAACACTGTCCTATCCGATCGCAATGATATGGAGGGTTCTTTTCAGCATCAATATTGGAAGTCGGGCATTTCATCACTCACACCGGGTGGGTCGCTCCTGTCAGTGTTGCTATCCGACCGATCGGAACTAGTTTAGTGCTAGGGCTTTATTTGATGCTTCGGGACGAGATTAGGGAGTTCTCAGAATAAATGGACAGCCATATACGGACAAAACAAGTTGTCTTGTGTCTTAGTTTCTTAACCTACTTCCTTTATTTCCACAATCATTCTCCTCACTCTAACATTTCATTATACCAATTTATCGAACCTCGCCCTATTCCTTCCTCTCACCCCAATATCTTCATCCGGCACCTCATTCGCCAATTCAGCCGCCTTAATCTCGCACCTTTCAAAAGTAGATGAGAAGACTGGTCAAGCGCTTACCGTCGAATTTTTCAACAAAGGCGCGGAATACCAAACTCTGTCCAAAAATTCTGCAAGTAAACTCGCTAATACTAGGCAACAAGTTATTGGAATCCAGGCTGTTAATACTGAACTATGAGACATAGATAAATATTAACCAGTTTATCTCAGCTAAAATTTTGCAAAGTTCGGCTATAGAAAAATATCGTCTAAGGCCGAAATTCTCTTTAAAACCATGCAGGCTTAACTTGCATTAACATTTGAAATAGGCACCTTTTCAGAACGTGCCACCAAATTGAAACTATTCAGGATTGACAAGAAAATCTCGAGAATTGGTTAGACTTTTTACCCTTCCTTCCAAAGACAGATTAAGATTGCTTTGGTTTAAAATTCGGACAGGTATATCGGTCTACAGTCACAGGTTTCACTAATTTATCAAAATCTCGGTCCTGGTTTAAAATCTTTCTTTGACCGATAATTATCCGATTCAGGGAAATTCAAATTTGAATCACTAAAGACCGTATGGAATGTTCTAGACATCTTATAAAAATCTGAACGAGGAAGACGACGCTCGTGACGCTCTTAATCGGCTTAGACAGAATTCCAACTAACCCTTACGGTATGTATTTAGCCGAATTCCAGCGATTCCACAACCTTTTGAAGATTAAGGATGATAAACTCTGATACCTCGTATGCAAAATGGTGTTACTCCAGACTTACACTTTCGACGAGTACGTTGCATTATACAAGGATGGCGTAGTCCGTTTGGAACTCGAGCGTCACTCAAACGGGAGACCTGGTAATCCTACCCCACAACAGGGAAATTCACCGACTCCAAAAGTCTCTATTCCGATCCCCTCGGAGAATTATTACGACCCCTCCAAGGTACGCGCCAAAATCGAGTGCAGTCGCCTGCGGCGCGAATGGTGTACCATTGGGAGGGGAGCTGATGGAACCCGATCAGGTGGACATGTCGTATATTGAACCTGATTGTCACAACACTCCGGAGGAATGTCAGAGGCGTTTCCGTTTCAATTTATGTATGAGATGTGGAGGACCAGGCCACAGAAGCGGAAAGTGCAAACCTAAGGGTAAAGTGAAAGGCAGAATGATCACCCAGACAGAGATGGAAGAAGAACGCGAATTCGAACCTGAATCATCGGAATTAAAAGATTAGACTGCAATCACTATCACGGTTATAGTCTTGTAAATTTGTACTATAAGACTGAATTAGTTTTCTCCTCGCTCAATCAAATAAACCGAATGCTCTCATATTAGCCTGCTCTTTAATTAACAGGTCCTCATCCATAAATACATGCGCATTCGTTGATTCGGGAGGCAATGGTTTTGGTTCTGTTGCAGAATTCGTGCAAAAATCCGGTTTGAAGTTAATTCCACTGTCATCTCAACGAGTCCTTCGTGTTGTAGATGGTAGAAAATATTTAGCTGGTATGATAACGCATTTTGTTGAAGCTTTCCTGAACATCGGGAACTATTCTGATATGGTAGACCTTTTCATTACACGTTTGAGCCATTATCTAATAATTCAAGGCCTTGGATGGCTCTCTCGTCATAACCCAAACGTCGATTGGTATTCCAATTCCGTCAGTTTCGATTCATCAATTTGTATCATCATCTGTAACAAAACATCTGTCATCAACCCAACGATCTCAGACTAAATTACGAACAATTAACGGTCTCGATACTTCCACCCTTTCTGAGTTCCTACCTGTTCACCCAAAATCCATTCTTTAGATATAAAAATGATCAAAGAGGCCCCATTTAAACTTCTAGCTTCCCAAGATTCTATCGAGGCCTCTACTCTTTCTATCTTCACACTTGACCAAGCCCTTTCGCAGGAGTCGGAGGAACTCAAAGTTAAGCTCCCATCTTGGCTTCACCACGAAGCTACCGCGTTTACGAAGCTTGACTCTCGGGTCTTGCCACCACATAGGTCCATTGATCACAAGATAGTGCTTGAGGATGGGAGTCAACTACCCTTCAGGAAGCTATACAGCATGAGCAGAAAAGAGCTCCTTGCTCTTCGGGAATTGCTAAACGACAATTTATCTAAAGGTTTTATCCGAGCGAGCTGATCTCCAGCGGCCTCACCAGTTTTATCTGTTAAGAAATCCGATGGAACGCTGCGACTTTGTTTGGATTATCGAGCCCTTAACTCTGTTACTGTCAAAAATCATTATCCAATTCCGCTTATATCCGAAACATTGGACATGCTATCAAAGGCCAAATGTCACAGATCGACTATAGAAAGCAATATGGGTTTGTATGAGTGATGATATATTTAATAATTTAACTATGGGTAAAGAAGTAATCTACATAGTAAAAGACCTAGATATACACTTCTAGGATTTCACAACGATATTAGTCGCAAACGTTGAATATTTATCAATAGCCCATCTACCGTACTGCGTGTTATTTCACTTCCCTTGCTTGACCTGACATGCAGATGTTTGTTTCACATGACTTACAATTGCACTTACTCATCTGAGACAATTAATAAGTTGACTACGATGGTTATCGTAGGTTGCAGAACTTATTGGCTTATAAGCTGTCACACCAAATACTTCACAAAACAAAAAGGTTAATAGTAACTTGAGACTTGCTAGTTTCCCGTATCAGAAGAGTCACTGGTAGTTGAGTGAGTTCCAGAAGACGTGTTGGAAGAATCAGAATCAGAGTTGGCATCTAAATCAATACTACTACCAGGTGCTTTACTGACACGGGTAATATAGGGATATTTTGGAAAAAGAACCAACCTGTATTCCTTTCAAGGTAAGCAAATAAGGCATTCAGGATCCCAAAAATAGTGCGAACAAAATTAAATTGCATCAAGAAACAACTCAGGCCACATACTCCTCATTAGTGTTCCTCAGCCTGATCAGTGCTCAGATATCAATTCTTACTCTTCAGCATTGGTATCCGCATCCGCACTTTCTGAGATTCTTTTCTAACTAAGCTGCTTTGGGCTTACTCTATGCTATGAATTATGACAGCAAATGATGACTTTAGCCGGTTGACCGGACTTTGGAAGCCAGAAATTTGTATGCAGAGGATCTGGCGAAAAATATGTGAATGCTTTGTCCGTCCCAATACACGCTATGAAAATGATTTTCACCTCTTGGCCTGCCGTCGTGGCTCGATCATCTTGAAGCAGAGATAAACATTCGAAAGATTCTGTGAGAAATAGGAGACTGCACTGCGGAAGAAAGTATCACACTGATTCACGGGCCTATTATCAGGCAGCATCAACTAATAGAGGAAGAGATCATTAAGATTTGGAAGAATCTCGATGCTTGAGTTGATTTAATCGCTATAATTGGAGACTATGATATATGCATCTACGCCAATGGTATGTATCTTAGTAGCAGGTTCGCTTTGTTATTATTTTCGTTCTTTGGTAATACTCGTGGATAGCTTTTTAAAATTCTTTGCTAAATCTGGAGAGATTTGAAACAGATCAAAGAGGTAGTAAATTGATGTTTTTATTTCAGTAGCGTCTTTCCGGTAGAAAATAGGTCTTAGGCCTCTACGACCGACAGTCTCACGCAATTCTCGGAGCTTTGCTTGACTTTTCTACGCCCTTGACGATCTCTTAGGTTTTCTTGGGAGATAATAAGTATGAGACTGTTGAGGAAAATCGATGATTGCATTTGTTAATGTTAAAAAAATCTATTCTCTATCTCTTTTCCAAAAGTATATCCCTTTGCATATATTCCTCCATCTTATATGAGCCAATATTCACCTTAGACCATCCAAAATATTTTCTTCTTCAGAGCGACGTTTAAACGTTAACTCTGTTTCGGTAAGTGTGGAATATAACCTCACACAAACAACACAAGTAGACAAAACACTAACATGAATACCTGAATAATTCAACGAGATACGACTCAACGTTTAACAATAAGTGGTCTAGTTGCATAGACTTTCGAGATTTTTTGAAGATATAGCAATGAATGGCATCAGGTCGATTACAGGCTCATCTCCATGTCTCTATTTTTTTGCCTCGAGATGATTTGCTTCGCAACAAAACGAACTACATCGTGATGACTGTTTTCGGGAGAAATTTCGCGGCTAGGGCGTGTAATATCAATACTGTGGCTCGATGTATGAAAAAGATTGTGTGGTTGCAGACTCTCCCCGTCAATACAACATCCCTCATTGGCACATATCGATTCCTCTTTGCATGCCATCTGATTGAAATAGCACTGAGCTGGTTGTGCTGAGATTCCTCTAAAAAAATCAATTTGACGGAAGTCTATTTCCAGTATGGCAATAAAGGAATCTTACACTGGTTGCACATGTGTCTGAATTCACCGCAGCCGTCTTCATTAGGATTATGAGTGTCATGGTCCCTCCTAACTGTAAGCCTGCATCAGATCGTCGTGGAGATGTTAGCCAGGAATAGAGGGGTGCCACGTGCTTTTTTATGTCCTAGTGTTAAAAACTTTTAATGATAATTTTATGTTTAACGAGAGCTTGTGGTTGTGGATCCAAGGCAGGTGTGTTCTGCAAGCCGCACATAATATAAGACTCCAAGATGTATATTAGCTATTCTAGAAGAATAATTTAGTTATCGATATTCAATCTTCAGAATTCTCCGTATCAGACATTTAATAGGTTGAGGTTCGAATTGCCTCACGATACCCGGAATTCTGACGATCAGGACGACACATGGTTTCGGTGCGCTGCTGTAGGCGATAGGATATACGCTCTTAGGAACATCTAACGCTGTAGTTGAAGACACAAGCACTGTGCTCATAACATGGAGGAAAAAGGATATGTGCTCTTGGGAACAGAAACTCGCTGGTTCGACTCCAACAAATTTTATCTTACCGAGGAGGGAAGCTACAATGATGTTTAAACGGCTCAAGATTCTTTGAAAGATTTTCCTCGGGTGAGTTGCACGGATGGTATTTATTCGATAGGGGTGAAGAGAAAGCCGCCCATCACGACCATAGTGATACTTGCAAATGATATTCGAGGTATAACGTTTGTCACAAGTTTTTATAACATCATTGTATCTGACTGATATTGACTCCTGTGCGGGCCTCAAGGCGTCAAATCAGGTATAAATTGAATAATTTAATTTAAATTTTTTCTAGCCTTACCTTTTATCTGATTGTCTCGCGATTGTCCCTAACCCAACAATAAGCTTTGGAGTCATATTTATTATGGGATGAAGAGATTCATTGACGGGAGGAAAGGCACACTAAGTTTTGATCGGGAAATTGAAGTTTTCTGCGATATTATTTTGATTAGGGGTTCTCAGCTCTGCCCAGCTAACGTGGCGGCTGCTATCTGGATTTTTGTTATAGGTGATCTATAAGGAGCATGAATAGGAGTAAAGATCTGTGCTGTGAGTATGACGACTTGAGGCAAGACACTAATTTGGTGGCATCCACACCAGCGAGAGCAGATGTTGCTGAAAGTTTAAATTGTCTTAAAATTCTTCGAGTTTTTCCAGACGAGACTGATCACCGAGCTATTTCTCAACTTGACCTAGAAGCTCATTAGTCCTCTGAGATGATTGAAAATTTCTCAGACTTTCCGTAACGAACCCTATGATGCAGTACTTTTCTCAAGAACTTTTTGTCGTAGACGACTAACTCTTAATTATTCCAGTAACATAAGCGCTAATTATTGTAGTCAAGAGTGTATTTATCGATATAGATTATTCAGCAATTGGTTGAAATAACAGTCGTAATTCTTTTATGGTCTAGAGAATATACAAAAGTTGTAAAATTGAATTTATATCGTTCCAAGGAGAAGAATTGGAAATTTTTAGTATCGCTAGTGCCTGTATAAGAGATGAAACTATTCTATGCTCCGTGATTCGTTTCCGTAACGAGAGAGCATCAAACTCCATTGCCCCTAATTTACCTCGTTTACGTAGGCTTAGGACGATAGTGCACCAATGTATATGGAATACATATATCATGGTTCACCAGTACGTTATATAGTATGACTTGGGGTGAAGACAAGAGGGTTGAAAAATATTTTCCATTACTATAATTTTATACAAGAGTTCGGAGGACCATCCAGAAGGCTCTTTTGTCTATCTTATCACCCGTAATACCGATCAACTCCAAATCTGGAGCTATATTGTAGCTTAAGTTACATGTAGAAGTCATACTTATTCTTTTCAGTTGCTCCTTTGACCTGACTCGAGTAAGCGTCTTCGATATCAGACTGAATAATGTTATATCTATTCTTGCGTACTGCCCTCAATCCCGCTTCCTGCATGATAGCTGCGATAATCGCACCACTGAGAGGATCATTTCGTACAATTAGACTATCCAAATCTACTTCTGGAGCTAACGACATTTTTGAAGCAATTGTCGTAAATATTAAGCGTCTCTCTCGTCTATCGCGAAGGTTTGGGAACTCGATTTTTCGATCTAATCTTCCGGGACGGAGGAGAGCAGGATCAAGGGTATCTGCACGATTGGTCGCCATAATGACCTTAACGTTTGATGTTTGATCAAAACCATCCATCTGATTTAACAGCTCCAGAAGTATTCGTTGTACTTCTCTATCTGCACCAGTCTGAGCATCGAACCTTTTGGTAGCAATAGCATCTATTTCATCGATAAATATTATAGCAGGAGAGTTTTCTCTTGCCATTCTGAATACATCACGAACCATTCGAGGGCCCTCTCCTAAATACTTCTGTACAAATTCGGATCCTACTACTCGAATAAAGTTGGCTGTGGTTGAATTTGCAACGGCTTTGACCAACATGGTTTTTCCGGTTCCTGGAGGTCCATAGAGCAGTACACCACGCGGCGGATCGATACCAATTTGTTTGTATAAGTCAAAATGCGTTAGAGGGAGCTCGACAGCTTCGCGTATTTCTTGTTTTTGCATATCTAATCCTCCGACGTCTGCATAAGTGACATCTGGCTTCTCATCCTGCCCCAACATTGCAATAGAAGAATCTGCTTCTGGGGGGAGAATATCAACAAGGGAGTTTGAATGGCGATGAAGTGCGACAGAAGACGAGGGCTTTAACATTTCGCGATCAAGAGTCGAAAGAATTCGAACCACATAGTTAGATCCTGTGGAAGATTGAACAATTCCAGTGCTGGTATAATGAGTTACTGGCCACTGTAAAAGATAAATATAACTTACTTCTGATCAATTGCTTCCATGAACTGTCCGATAACGAGAGGAACACTTTGAATACGCTTGATCTCTTCCTGAGCTCTCACTAATTCTTTCTTTAAGCTTCTGTGAGAAATGTTTAGCTTAAATTTTGTCAGAAAAGCTGTTTATCTACCGTTGCTCGTCTTTGATATACTCTTCTTGAAGTTGAATATATCTTCTGTTATCAGATATGTGAATAAAGTGGCACATCAGTTCAACTCACTCAAGATGGCCTTGCAACTTTTTCATAATTTGGTACTCGTCACCTCCATCAGTATCTAAGACTTCTAATGATTCAATACTTGGAATTGATGAAGGCAATTGTTTCCTATGAGGCAGACTGTGATTCGATAGACTTTCTAATTGTACTTCCCCCATCTTGATTTTTCTCTAGAATTCTGCCGAAAAACTTTGCATATAGTTTGTTGTACTCGTTGGATTTAAGCCTCACGAATCACACAGTTTAGATCAAAATACGATGGCCTTGCTGCAAATTGTCGCGATTTCCTAGAGTCACACTTAATCATATCAGTATTGCCACCTCGTGATAATGTCTAACCAATTTTAGATTAGCTCACATTGTTAGGCCCGGAGAACCTGATATACAGTCCCGATCACACCCCTCTGGCCCTCAACAATTACGACATCAAGCCTTATCTTTATGAGATCAGTAGGATCTTGAATAATTAGTTTGTAATGTCAGGTTTCGTCCAAGATTCAATATGACTTCTTCTATAACGATCCTGTCGAGAAAAAACTTTTGTGGAAAAAATACATCATCTAGCAACTCGTCATCTTTCTCAAGCTCACCACAGACTCCTTTGGGCTCAGTAAACTCGGCTTCTACTCATCGCCACGACAGAAGACCAAGCTTGCTTAGTGAGTGGACAGATTTCGTATATATTTCGAAGTCGATTATCAAGATCGACCTATAGGTTCCTTCCTTTTATGATCTGGTCGACTCGAGTAACATACCGAAATCTCAAAGTCACAATGCTAACATCATAATACTCATAGGCTCATCACTCTCTAAGCAAGAACATACTGTGATTAATGTTGGGGACCCTAACGGAGTTCCTCGTCTGGTTCTTGAATGACTTGTCACTATCTAAAGCAACGCTAATTTGTATACTCAGATAACTTGCGTTCGATGTTCTCAGGGCTATGAATGGAATCCTGGTACGTTAATAATTGTATTCATGATTTTGTTGGATTAAAGGGTAACATTAACTCGTCTTTTTAAAGAAATATTTTTACCACCATATGTTGATTATGAATTCGAATCCCTGGAACGAAAGCGCGATCCTGTACATGAAATTCGCCTTAGCGATGAAGAAATGAATAAGATGCTCCCGCAATGATGAAATTGTATTCGGGGTACGGGATGTTGATACATTCGATCCGAAGCTGGGATCATGGAAAAGGTACATGATGGCGCAGGGGTATCCTCATTTAATCCAAAGTTCATTGGACATTGGAGTATCTTTGGTAAAAGCTTTAAATGGTACAATAAGATTTTACATGGCAATTAGGGGGATTATGGAGTTGTGGGATTTGTTAAGTATCAAATTTTGCAAAGGGCGTTCTCTGATTCTTAGATTTTACAAAGTAGTTGAGAGCAATACGCCTCTCATGAACGCTTCTAGCAGACCTTGGTTATGTGAAGTAAATTGAAATTTTTATGAGTCCTAAAGTCGCAATTCATCCAAGAGAGCTCGTGTTTACGATGAGACTATATCAGTGAATGTAATGAATTCCTTCCTAACTCGCTACATAATTACTGAGCAATAATAATCGCTTGAACGTTTTTCGCATCCTCCCGTATACCCACCCGGACGGACGCCCGGGCCTCAAACCGTATTTTATCCCGTGTGGCGCATGGCAGGTGCGTTCGCGATATGTCAGAATTTCAACGCAAAATCGACCTGCAATCAGTCGACGACCTTCAGTACCTCGTGGCCAACATCCGCCGTGCCGCTCAGGAGAAAATCAACTTAGACCTGCCGCCCGTCACAGGCGTCGATCCTCTACGAGCGCGCGTCGAGGCTCTCGTGGCCGAGGTCAGTCAGTCCCGTCCATAGCGTGTCACACCCTACTGATCAGCGACGCAGTATATCAACGAGGTGATCACAGCTGCGGCGCCAAACATCGCGATTAATGGGCTGGGTCTAGGGCGGACGCGGGTGCGTGAGCTACTAGACACGAGGGGCGACGAGGACGCGGCCGAAGCCGAGGAGTTTGAGGCCTTTGACGGGCGGCTCTTTGAGCGCGCCAAAGAGCTGGCGCGGCAGGAAGAAGATCTCATCGAAGAGATTGCCACGTTGCGGCGGACCGTGCCGGCGAAAGTTGTGGAGAATACCAAAGGGGTGATGCGCAGAGACGGCGAGGCCGATGATGCGGTCATATGCAAGCTCGCGGAGCAGAGCGAGATGATGGAAAGGGGTCCGGTAGATTTGGGAATTGGGGCATTGGAAAGGCAGGAAATGGTGGAGAAGACGTGGGAAAAGAGTCTGCGGGAATTGGGGGCGGTGATGAGAGCGTTGCCCGAGATGATTGCAAAGAAGGAGAGGGCACAAGATGCTGAGGCATATGTCCTGAAGAGGGCAACACTACAATAAATTTCATACCACAAGTATCACATTTCGAGATAGTAAATATAATTATGTTCCTTACGTTGTCAGATCGTACCTACTACTAGTGGTCACTTTCGCTCAAGCTATCATAGAACTTCAAGTTTAAAGTTGGATGGGTGAGTACTAGTCAAGAATAATTGGGTTAATTTATTTAAACTTAGCAGCTTACTAAATTTTATTGCTAACGCTATCGAGGTTATGAGTCGACTAAAAGTTGAAATCAATTTATTCGCGCCTTAGCTTTGCTCATCACTATCACTTACTTGATCTTTATCAGGTTCGGTATCTCCCGTTCGCAACTGAGCCTGTTTTCTCTTCGGAATGACGCTCAGGAAAGCTTTCCCCCAATCACCAGTCTCCAGCCATTTCAACATTATCTCGACCACATGGTTAACTGCTAGTACTGTACGGCTCTGCATTTTCATGTATTGTTCTATAGGTAATTTGGCCGTCGGAATCCCTCGTTCACAAGCTCTTTTATAGCAAATCCCTTTATGCCGATTTTTATCTACGATCCCTCCGATGACATAGGAGGTATTGGGCTCTAGTCGCGTTAAGACGTAAGGAGAGTCAGAAGTAAGGTAAACAATAGATGGAGCAGGGGTTTTCTTCTCTACCGGCAGTTCGATGTCAATGGCGTCTTTTACGGATGCCATCTCCGTTTCTTTGATTTTCTCCATTTCTTTTATGGCTAGAGCACCAGCTGATTCGTACTTTCCGTACCCCGCCATCGCGTCATGGAGAAAGCGACCAGCATCGACAAAATCTTGATCCTCGAGAAATGAGACACCATTCCAGCTCAAATGAGTACTTGCAAGGACGTTTGTAAATCGAGCCTTGAGCACGCCACCCCAAGAACTAACTGCTAAATGAGCTCGATACGGAGCTGTTTTATTCAATGAATAACATCTGGTAAGCTGTGCTCCGAGTGATATAATTTCTTTCTCCGTCATGAAGTTGTTGAAGTCTGTGTCCAAAATAAATCCAATGGGCGTTTGCTTCGGCCGCCGGGTATTCTTCTGACTCTCTTCGTCATCATCGTCTTTTGCCTTTGGGGCTGGTAATTCGCCACTAAGGATTTTAGCTTCCAGTGTAGCTCGCTCCTCCGCTCTGCGAGCTTGCTTATTCTTGTGCTTCTCTCGTCGCTTGATTGTACGTTGTTCCCGATTGGCTTCCCACCTTTCCCGTTTTTTGAGCTTTTTCAACTGGTTTTTAGAGATCTTTGGGGTTTCACTGGAATCTGCATTGCTTCCTGGTTGTTGACTGACCTCGTCCGGGACCTCTTGCGCTGGGTTTGAGGAAACGTTTGTATTTAAGTCTATCTTTCGAATTTTGGTTGGTCTATCGTTTAGATCCGTCATTTCACACAAGGACTGTCGGATCAGTATTGGGGAGTTTGTGATCCTTTACAACCTTGGTTGGTGGCCTAGAGGATTCAGATGGTTGATTTTTTATTTTCCCATTGAAAATGAGGGCATATAAAAAGTGGCTTTCGACTACGGCCAAGTAATAGACTGGTAGATCGAATATTTTCATCATTCGATTTGAAGAACGGCGTA
>JAATOF010007776.1:0-12379 GCA_013170925.1 Podosphaera leucotricha
GCACTGAGAGACGGTGTGCCCAAGAATAAAAAGATAAAGGCACGATTGTAGATTGATAATTTCCCTGCGTAGGTCACCAGAAAGAGTCCTGCGAAGACGTAAAGGGAGTTAAAGATCCGTTTAAGAATCGAGTTGTTTTTCCCGTCGTTTCCTACGCGTCCTACAACACGACTATCTAATCTAGAAACACGTGATAGTCACGGGACCTTTTCTCTATTTAAGCTAGTTAGTAACCTTCGATAGAAATTTCATGTTTTTTCATCATCACACTAGCTACTTCCGCCCTAACTTGACAAATCCAGCACATAATCTTCTGATGTGTTGTAAGAAATTCAAGAGTTTCATCTGATGAGTGAAATACTCAATAAATTATCAACATCTTGAACTCAAAGTATATTGGAGTTCAGGCATCGTGCCGGTCTGTGATCTGTGTAGTGACATAACAGCTCTACAAAATACTGAATATGTAATTGTTGATGATTTGTAACCCAACAAAAAAAATAAAGGAAAAGATATTCTAAATATCGTGGATTGATAGTATTTTGATGGATCTACTAATCAGAATATAAGTCCACTATCGAATTATTTAAAATGTGAGGGGAGAAAATTGGGTTGCAAGAATTAATTACCAAATATTCGACAATCAAGGTCACGAACTTCATAAACACGTAAATATATTTCGGCTCAGCGGCCTATGCTTATCATATTACATAATCATAAGTCCAGGCCTATGCTTATCATATTACATAATCATAAGTCCAGGCCTATGCTTATCATATTACATAATCATAAGTCCAGGCTGATTATTTATTTTACCTATGATTGGCTAGATTCGTGCAAGAAAACCTTCGAGGTCCAGGGAAGTTTTATCCAGTCGTGAAAAGATTACGAGTTAGTCATTGATTGTCAAAGGTCTGTTTAGATTGGGTATACAGACTTATCAGAAACTTATTTATTGTTTTTACAGTCATTTCTTTCCAGTTTCCAGAATAATGGCATCCTCTGCTCGAATTTTTACGCGCTCGGCGTTCAAGCCATCACCTGTTTCTCTGAGAGCCACGACTCGCAGCCACGGCTTTTCCACTCCCAAGCCAAATATTCGGCACTATGCGAGCCGCTCAACACAATCCGCCGCTTCGAAGTTTGGGCCGGCCTCATACGCCGCAATCATAGCTGGATCAATAGGACTTGGTGCCGGCTATTACTACCACAAAAATGGCTCTTTATCTTTTGGCGCTACAACCGATGCTAAGAATTTAACCAACCCACAGTTCGAGGACTACCAGAAGGTTTACAACGAGATTGCCAAGCTACTTGAAGACAAAGATGACTACGATGATGGAAGCTTTGGTCCTGTTCTCGTGCGATTAGCATGGCATGCATCTGGTACTTATGACAAGGAGAGTGGAACAGGAGGATCTGATGGTGCCACCATGAGATTCCCTCCGGAAAGTGAACACGGTGCCAATGCAGGACTGATAGTCGCTCGTAACTTCCTCGAACCAGTTAAGGGTTTGTAGGACATGCCCTTAAATTCCTTCAAATGTACTGATGATTACTTCTCCCAGAAAAATTTCCATGGATTTCCTATTCAGATCTCTGGATCCTTGCAGGTGTTGCTGCGATCCAAGAAATGCAGGGTCCTGCTATCCCGTGGAGACCCGGCAGAAATGACAAAGACATCTCGGCCTGTACCCCCGATGGACGGCTTCCAGACGCTTCCCAAGGCAGTAAGCATTTAAGAGATATATTTGGTCGAATGGGATTCAACGATCAGGAAATTGTTGCCTTAAGTGGTGCTCACTCGCTAGGTCGTTGCCACACTGATCGTTCTGGCTTCGAGGGTCCTTGGAGCTTTTCTCCAACAGTTGTTACAAATGAGTATTTCCGTCTTTTATTGAACGAGAAATGGAACGTTAGAAAGTGGAACGGTCCCAAACAAGTAAGTAACTTGTGACCAGCATTTTACCAAGAAAGTTAGCTTACAACCCCGAAGTATGAAGACAAGACTACCAAATCCTTAATGATGCTCCCAACCGATATGTCATTAGTCTCTGATAAAAGCTTTAAGAAATGGGTTGTCAAATACGCCGAAGATAAAGATTTATTCTTCAACGACTTTTCAAACGTTATTGTGAAGTTGTTTGAGCTCGGAGTACCATTTGCCGAAAAGGCCGAACGTTACACATTCAAGCCAGTTAACTCATGAACAGATACCACAATTTTAATGAAACTTACTTTATTATTTAAGTTATTAAAGATTTACATGAAATTTGAATAAGATTGAGTTATGTTACAGGATGTTATTAGACTTTTAAAATGATTTCAATGCTCTTTTTCATAGAAGTCTGATCGTCTCTTATATCACTAAAAATCTTCACTCTGCTTCACAAACTTTCAAAGTAGTGTTTGGTGGGTTGAAATTGTTTACTTAGCTTTCTCTTGCAAATAGTAGTTGAATTCAAGATTACAAAATCTATTTAGCCAGGTTAAATGATTCTAACCTATCTTAGGATATAAATTATCGATCAAAGCTTAAAGATCATGATCTACCTTTTCCTGACCTGGATTGCGCTGCTCTTGCTTGGTGTTATGTCTGTAGGTTTGATCGTAAGAAATTGAGAAATTTAGAAGATCTATATTTTAATAGATAACTAAGAACTGAGCCCTACTGGTTTATACCTGGGGTTACTGCCAAGCACAGCACAAAGGTATTCTCTAATGAGACTTAGATTTCCAAAAGCTGAGCCAAGATAACAAGCGGCCAACTATGGTAGTCGTATAGTGATATTAAAGAAGTAGCATGAATCTACCTGCTCAATGAAATAAAATTTCGATTGTTAAGTGCAAGCCACTTAAGAATGATAATAAAATTGTCTGCGGGGACTTTTAGCGCTTCAAAGTCAGTCTTGTACACGAGAAAGTTCCTATACAATAATTATTTACTTTTTCAAGCTGGAACACAGCTATAACTAGGTGAAAAGTGACCCAGATATCATTTTCATATCCGAAACTCCGGATCCCGTTGAATAATATCTGATCGTCCAAGAGGCCTTGATCCATCGTTCATTACTATAGCTTCACGATGTCGTCTACGAGTATTTTCATCTGTGAGGCTTTGCTCTCTTCGGCGCAGGTCGTTGGATAGTCCAGCTATACTTTCATCAAAAACACTCTCTTCACTCACTTTTTTACGGCGAATCTCTGATAGTTCAAGATAATCTGTTACAAGTTTGGCTTTGTAAAGTTCTTTCCGTCCAGAGGTGTCTTTGAATATGGGAAATACAAGTCCATATAACTTTTGCGTACCTGTTAAAAGAAGCTGGGCAAAGCTCGTCACCCGTTTAACGTAGGTTTCCCCCCATGGTTCTTTTGATAGCCAGAGTTCTATAAAACGAAATTTGAGAAGTCGGCTGGGTCCAAATTCTTCGACTAGTTGTAAAAGCAACCCGAGTGTTAGCTGTTCAACAATATCTCGGAAATACCAGGTATCCCAATCAGGATCGAAGGCATTGTGTTCATAGTCTGTAACACAGTATTCTAGACATTTGACCAGAGCAAAATAACCTTCGGGATTGTGTAGTAATCCAATTGTCGCTATTTTGAAGGTTAAATTTCCTTCATGTATGATATTTCTTTACTGACTGTGGTTTATTATCATATGCAGTGCTCTGATTCCTTTCTCTCGTGTGTCATATTCAGGTCGAGTAATGCAACGTAGAATACACATCAACGAGGATTTGTCATGAAGAACGCGCTCAGAGATAATGACGCTGGTGGTATCCCTAATAACCCAGCTAGGGCTATCAAGGAGCTTCTCTAGAGTGCTGATCTTTAAAGAATCTTCGACCTCTTGAGTTATATATTGAGGCTTATTTTCGCTTGGAGGGATGAGGGCGCAATCGCGATAGTAAATAAGCATCTGACGCATTGTTGCGAGAACAGCACAAGTCACAGCCACACTGATTCCGGCAACCAGAGCATCATTGTGAGTGAGCGAGAAAACTGCCATTAAATCTGATCTCTACATCAACTCTGTGCTGTGGTGTAAATTTTAGGTGACTATTTATTTTCTTGTTGGGTTGATTTACTTGGCCTTCAAAAATTCTTCAGCCGTGGACCATTACACGGTCACGTCAACTTGACATCATATGAGATGCCACCATCACAGCTCAAACGTTTAAAAGCCTCACTACGCGAACAAGGAATCGTAGGGCCGCAAAAATCTAAGAAACATAAAAGGCAAAACATTCAAAATGGAACTAGCACTGAGAAGAAGATTTCTCGTGGGGTTGCTCTTACAGAAATTCGCGAGCAGTTCAATCCGTTCGAGTTCAGGGAACTTTCAAAGAAACCAAAATTTGAGGCTACAACGCTTCACCAGGCACAACAAATAAAGAGAAGGCCGGGTCTTGCCAAAAGCCGTGAAGAAAAAATTGTGAGCTGCATCCATCTTCCATCTGTTTGATACTAAGATATTTCAACAGGGCCGAGAAGCCTACATTGAGGAGCAGCGGCGCAGAAAAAAAGTTGGCGGAATAATAGACAAGCGCTTTGGTGAAAATGATCCCTCCCTGAGACCAGAGGAAAAGATGCTCGAGCGATTTACAAGGGAGAAACAGCTTCAGCATAAGAAAAGTTCAGCTTTTGATTTAGAAGACGACGAAATACCGGGCGAACTTACGCACATGGGGAAATCTTTGTCTCTAAATGGTCCAGACATCCAAGATGATTTTTCAGAGGACTTGGAGCTATCCGACGCAGAAGATGATAATTCTCAACGGAACTACTCATTACTCAAGCGATCAAGATTAGATGATGAGAACGGAGAAGCTGGTGCTACGGACGATATAGAACGACCAGAGCGGAAAAAGTCAAAGCAGGAAGTCATGAAAGAACTTATTGCTAAATCAAAGCTTTACAAGTATGAGCGTCAGGCCGCAAAGGATGATGACCAAGATTTACGTGAGGAATTAGATAAAGAGACCGCTAGCATTCATCGACTCTTACAGGAGATACCATCAAAAACTTCAACCATACAAGACTTACCTAATGGCATCAACAAAGTCATATTTGACAAAGAGTATGATATACGGATGCGGCAAATGGCTTTAGATAAGAAATCCCAACCCACAGAAAAATCCAAAACTGAAGATGAAATTATCACTGAGCGCGCAAGGAAGTTAGAAGAACTAGAATCAAAACGGCTCAGCCGAATGCGAGGCTCCCCAGCTGAGAGTGATGATGAAAATCAAAGGAATAATGAAACTGGTGAGAACGAAGTGGAAGATGATGATTTCGGCTTTGGTGCTGGAATCAAAGTCCGACCAACAAATTTTGAGCTTGGTGTAGAAGATGAAGACGAATTTCTCATAGAAGAAAATCTTGTAGCCAGTGACTTCGAAATGCAAAATTCAGGAAATGACGATTCTAATTCCGAAAGTGATCAGACCAGTACGGATGATTCAGATGATGAATTACTCTCTAAGGAAGGAACTGAATTTCCTGAATTTTTAACTGGCGCAAATGCCACATTAGCAGAAGATTTTCTAGATGATAATGATGTAAAAGATGAAATTGCCTATCAGTTCTCATGTCCACAATCGCATGAAGAGTTTCTTGAGACCACAAGCGAAGTCAGCGTGCAAGATCTCCCAACTGTAGTACAGAGAATAAGGGCTTTGTACCATCCAAAGCTAAAGAGTGAAAATAAAACAAAACTGGCAAAGTTTTCAACTGTCCTTATTGATCATATCTATTATCTGGCAAATGAAGAGCCACGCCCGCAGTACGCAATCCTCGAAACCTTGATACGGCATATCCATTCTCTCGCTAAGTCATTTCCTACGGATATATCAATCAAATTTCGGCGTCATCTTCAAGATTTTAATTCAACACGAGCCATGTCCCCAACACCAGGAGACCTTGTTCTTCTCACAGCTATTGGTGTCATTTTTCCAACTTCGGATCACTTTCATCAAGTCGTCACTTTGGCAATACTAAGTATGAACCGTTATCTTGGTTTAAATGTGCCCCAAAATCTTCATGAGTATATAACTGGGATTTATCTTTGTACTCTTTGTTTATCCTACCAAAGACTTTCTGAACGATATATCCCAGAAGTTATCAATTTCATTCAGAATGCGATATTTATATTGGCACCTGTCCAAATAAATGAGCTTCCTGCATTATTTCATCACAAGCCCAAAATTTCTCTAAGACTTCGTAAAGGTGTAAAAGTTGCTAAGCCTCTTTGTTTCTATGATTGTGCTACACAGAATTTCTCTGAAGAGGAACAACAGTCGACCATAGTATCCTTATTAGAAGTGAGCTTTAACCTTCTCAGAGCTGCGGCAAATCTTTGGGCCCAAAAAATAGCTTTCATAGAGGTTTTTCAACCTGTCTTTAAGATACTTCAACATATTGGCCGTGAAAGCTCTCAGTATTTTCCTGCTAGCACTCAGGTAGAGAACCTCTCGTCAAACTCCTTTAATCTACTGACAATTATAGATTATACTCTCGGAAGTGACAGAAAACTTAGTCTCATTACTAAGTGATGCTAAACTTTCCCGACGCCCCTTAGAATTGCACCACCATCGCCCACTTGCCATAAAAACATCCCTCCCTAAGTTTGAAGAGTCCTTCAACCCAGACCGTCACTATGACCCTGATAAGACTCGGACTGAGATGGCTAAGTTAAAGAAAGAACATAAGAGAGAGAAGAAAGGAGCAATCAGAGATCTTAGAAAGGAAGGGAAGCATCTTGCTGTCCAAAGCCTTAGAGATAAACGGGAAAAAGATGCTGCCTATGAGAAGAAGTACCAGAGACTTATTGCCGAAATCCAGGGCGAAGAAGGTAGAGAAGCAAAAGTGTATGAACGGGAAAAGGAACAGAGGAAAAAAAGCAAGAATTAGTTTTTTTGACGCTCATTTATTTTCGTAGTGCATCTATAGTGTAGGGCTCATAAGTAAGTCGAGTGGTTGGAATCTCTTAAGTCAGTTGTTTGTCTCTTAAATGCGTTACTGAGGTATCTCACTTGAAATAAATTGAGCCCCTTTCACTGCGATCAGATCGTAAACATTGGAGCTTGTTATTTTCTAGTATATGTATCTTCCTGCAGCATTTCTACACCTTGATGCTTTTAATCTGGAACATATCATCGTATTTACGGTATACGCGTGAACTCCGAAGTCCCGAATCCAAGTAATTTCAACCGATTAACCCTCCAAACGCCGACTTCAGGCAACCCCAAGTTCTGGATTTTGCAAAGGTCGGGAGGGTACGGGGAACTAGACTTTGCTGCTGCATGAAAACAAGTCATCGAAGGGCGAGTGCTTTCGGCTCAGGGTTATTACACATCTCCTGCCTTCCATACAGCCCTAGGTAGCCACGGTACCGGGCACGAGGCTCACGAATCGCTACTGATGTCCCTTTTAAAAAGTACATGTACAGAGACCGGTTCCAACCGCTAAAAACTTTCTCGGAGAATCAAACTCATCTGATGAGCGAGATGCGGGGAAGAAAACTCCACGGCTACAAGGTCACAGCAGAGTAGAAACTTTTTAGCAGCGCCTTGGTGTAATCATATTAATCGTCTGATCAGTTATTTGATGTAAATTATGATCACCTTTTCAAGATCATGAGTAAAAGGTTCAACTACAAGAGGGTATGAGGGGGGCAAGAAAACATCCGGCCATTTCCATCCAGATTTCTATTAAAGTTTTCTCTGTATATTTATTTGATTGGAGAAAACGGAGCAAAGATAAATGGATGGTTTGTTGAGCCTTTCGATCTAGTTGATAAGGTCGGATGGTGTAGTGGTATGCGGTCTAGACCGTTACTCAAAGTATAGTCTATGGGCATCCTGAGCCACTAGTAATGCTCCCCGTGAAATAGGAGAAAGCTACATCTTTGGTGGTGTTCTTGTACCTATCGGATAGCAAAGGCAGACTCACAACTAAAAGATTTTCTGGCTTTTCCCTTTTGTGGGTATTCACTGCTAAGGTTGTATGCCGTAAAGAGTTAATCTCGAGTGGTATGTGCAAATAAAATCTGGGTATGAGTGTACTATATATGCATAAAAATTCCACTATCGATCACTATCTACTCCTTAATCTTTCCCTCGTGTATAAACGAAAGTCGTAAGCGAGTTCACGCAACACATAAGAATGGAAATTTTTAAAATCAGAATGAATTTGATACACTATGCAAAAATATTGACTGAAAATTCAGCAAGAATTTACTTAAAAGCTAACAGCGCAACAACAACAATAGCTTAAAATGACTTAAAAATCTCGTATAGATGTAAATTAGTATCTCACTACTTACTGTACTTAAATTGAAAGTTTAGGGTCTGCTGGAAAAAAAGTTGCGATAAGAAGAAGATGACTAATCGATCGGTCATTTTCTTTGCAGCCATTTTAGCACTTCGTGTTACCACCCCTAGCGGCCAATACTGCTCCAATCTTTCTCGGCACTGACTCAATCATGGACCTACAAGAAGATATTGCTATCTGTGACTATTCTCGCCGAACTCGTTCCCATAGTTCCCCAATTCCTTTCGGTTTTTCGGGGTACTGTCCCAATCTCCTTTTCAGCCCACCCCAGAGATGCTCTAAAGAGTTAAAATCTGGAAATTGGACAGGCCAATCTAAACAATTAACCCCCTTTGAATCTGAAATTCTTTTGATGCCCGGGCGGTATGTTTTGGGTCGTTATCCTGTTGAAAGATTAATTGTTCAACAGGGGGCAAATCTCCCAAAAGTTATGTCGCCTCCATATTACAGATCAAATTTGTATCCAAAATTTTAACATACTGCTTGGAATCCATTCTCCTCTCTACCTGAACCATAGCTCCTAGTCCAGCCCAGCTTATACAAGCTCAAATCATTATATTTGCCCCTCCGAATTTGACCGTACTGATCATGTCCCGCTCTTGGAGGACGGGGTTATCTTTCCACCATAGATAGTGAGCCTATCACTACCAATCCGGTTAATTTTGGTCGCATTGGACCAAATCACCTTCTTCCACTCCTCAACGGTCCATTCCTTATACTTGTGTGCGAATTTGAGATGGCCATTTTGTCTCGCAAACTTAAGGCTTGCTTTTTGACTTTCTTTCGAGCCTCGAATCACGCCTCTTTCAAAACATTTCTTACACTTTTAGCAGTAATTCGTACATCCCAGAGGCTCCTCCAAAGCCACTGCCACTTGTTTGGGAGTTTTTTGAGTCCCGTGGGTCATCTCATTTGGAATATGGCGCCGGCATCGAGGAGTGAGTTTCATAGGGCGTCCCTCTTTTCCACCTCCACTAACTTCAGGAACCGTTTTATAAATGTTATCAGCGATATATTTAGAGCACTTGAAGTCTCTCCCGACGGCAGGGCATGATTTTCCTTTAAGGAGCTCAACAATTCGCTCTCGCACGGCCTCGCTCAATTTTGGCAAATTGCTACTTGGAACACTCAATTAAAAGTCAAAAGCTACTCCCACTGATCAAATTTAGTATTCACAAGGTCAGTCGTATTTAAATTGTATGTCTGATGAGACAGAAATCAGTTTTTATGAATTACAAAACTTGAGATGGAAAGAGATGATGGTTGCAAAGAAAATGACCGATCGATTAGTCATCTTCTGTACAGTAAGTAGTGGGATACTAATTTACATCTATACGAGATTTTTAAGTCATTTTAAGCTATTGTTGTTGTTGCGCTGTTAGCTTTTAAGCAAATTATTGCTGAATTTTCAGTCAATATTTTTGCATTGTGTAGATGAATTTAACAAATTCTATAAAAATAAGCTGTGATATCACTTGCTCTCCCTTACCCTGAGCGGCTGCGAGCACTCTGAATTGAAAAAAGTTGAAATATCATCAATAATATGTCATAGGGAGTGATCCCCCATCAATCTCAGTATATTTTATAATCCGACGAGACACCAATATCGAAGTTAGCCTCGTAAAGATTTTATTTGAGATCTGCTTAAGAGTATGACGATTCTTCTAGATGCGCTTAGACAAAAAATATGGCGCCATAGAGTTGACCATATTTGTGAAAGAGCAATAAATCGCACTCACATGTCTCAAAATTTGAGGTACGGTACCCAAGCGCTTTTCAAATCAATACCCCCACCATTGCTACCATCACTCCAGGGACAAGCCGCATGTAGAAAAAACACACACAAGGAAATAAAACGCTGGTTTACTATAGTAAAACTAGTTTTCTCTAATCTTCAATTTTGGGCTCAGCAGGAGCGTCAGGTTTCCCCGAATCAGTGACTTCTTCAGTCTCCTTTTTTTCTTCAGCAGAATCGACGCCCTCTGCCTCGAGTCCTTCCGATGATGTCCAGAGAGTAAGGTTGTCTCTGAGAAGTTGCATGATGAGCGTACTGTCTCGATAGGACTCTTCTGAGAGAGAATCAAGCTCTGCAATAGCATCATCAAATGCTTGCTTAGCGAGATGGCATGCACGATCCGGTGAATTGAGAATCTCGTAATAGAAGACAGAGAAATTAAGAGCTAAACCTAGACGGATTGGATGTGTTGGTGTGAGTTCGGTCTGTGCTACGTTGGTGGCATTCTGAACCAATGCGTTAGTTGAGAGATGAAATAATATAAGCTTGCTCAAACCTTATAAGCTTCGTGGGCAGCCGCGGCAGCCAATTTACGTTTCTCACCAGAGGCGAACTCTGCCAAGTAACGGTGATAATCACCTTTCCTAAAGAGTTAACGGTTAATTAGAATTAGGTCGAATTGGATACACGGAAGAACTTAGTCATCTTGTGGCGTACATTTTGTGATAAAAAACTTTTGATTCGCCAGACTCAGCTTTGGGAATCAAAGATTCATCAAGGACATCGAGAACATCTTGACAGACCTTCTCAAGTTCTGTTTCGATCTTTTCACGATATTCTCGAATCGTTGAGACATGCTTGTCAGTGCCCTTTGATTCTTCTTTTTGTTCAATGGAAGATATTATTCGCCAAGATGCACGCCGAGTCCCAACTACATTCTTGTATGCGACTGATAGCAGATTTCTTTCATCTACAGTTAATTCGCCACTTAACTGAGTCATCTTTGTTAGCTCTAAATCTTTATTGCTGGCTAAAGGTACTTGACATACTTTTGCTACCTCTTTCATGTATGTTACCATTTCATCGTAGCGCTCGGCCTGTTCACACAACCTCGCGAGAAAGGTCTTGCTGCATTTGATTCAGTAGTGATATTGGGACCCGAAATGGGGTTTCGCATACCTTTCACGCTATTAACACAAGTATAAAAGTCAGCCATCTGTTAAATGGAATCGAAGAGAAAAGGTTGCTTGTATATTTGCAAGCGTTACATATGGACGACAACTAGATGGTGATTTGTGGGAAGCGCCAACTTACTTCGGTCGTCATTTTTGAAGAATGCTTGCTTGCTATAGGTAGATGAGCTGTGGTCAAGGTAAGGGTAGTACAGAATTGGGGGCGGCAATTTAGTAGGCAAAGGAATGAGAGAAGTTGTGGGGAAAGCTGTGGCCCTCAATCAAAACGTGGCGTTGACGAATTCGTTGCGCTGCGGAATCCCATTGGGTTGGATTAACCGGAGATCGCTTAGTCAACTTGCTGGAAATCAACACAAATTTAATCGTTGTAATCCTCAACTCATCTTAGGCAACAGTAACCAATGGGTTAAACATAAAAACTTGTTAATTCACGTTACTAGATCTTATGTAGAGATCACGAGATAATTCGGCTGGAAAGGACGGTCAGAAAAATTTTCCAAGGTAATAACTACGATCAGACATTGGAATAACGGTCACTTTTACTTTAAATCCACATAGTTAACATCAACCAAAATTATTTAAAATGTTCAATCGTGAATCTCAGTTTGAAATATATCTTGACAAGTACAGCGTGTTGCAACCATTTCGCACAAACTTCTTTAATTGACCTGACCAACAGTCTCAATGGGACGGATAATTCTCACAACTCTCATTGTTCCTGCGAAGGATTACTGCCTGATCAAGATCATCATTTTCACCACTGGATTCTCCGGGAAAGTTCACGTGCATATCTCCTCTATCCCATTGGCTAGTAAAATTTTGGAGTCTCAGAGATAAAAAAACATCTGGGGATAGGCTGGCTTAGAAGAATATTTGAACGTGATAAAATAGCAAAAAAGGCCATTGGCAGGAACATGGAAGTTGCACACGCTGTTGGAATTGGTGCTTCCAGGTAAATGCTATCCGGGTAAATACCAATCACTCCACGGGAACAGCATTCCTCGGGATACAGCAGTAACTGTTTGTGGAATGATTATGACTGCAAACAGATACGATAACACATAATTTGCTTTAAATCACTAGTTTATTACCTTAGGAAACCTGTATAAATAGC
>JAATOF010007789.1:0-17632 GCA_013170925.1 Podosphaera leucotricha
GAAAAGGTGGTTGAATTCTACGGGTAATTACTGAGCCAAATGGCTACCCGTCATGGGTCAATGTATCTGTGATCTTAGGTTCGTGGCAAAAGGGGATAGGAGCACTGTAAAAGGTGTGGCCTGGGTCAGAGAGGAGACCTAGTGTTATAATAGTCTTGGACTCGAAATAGCACGAATAAATCAAACTATCAATCAAATCAAGCTCATAGTATTATCCTTAAAACCCTCAGTCTAACTTAGTGGCATAAACCAATGAGTAAGTCAGTAAGTCTACCAGTATTTTGAATGGCCACGGCAAAACACTTCCTGGGGCTCAAGAAAAAACTTTATTTTTAAACCGTTAAACTGTAGGTAATTTGTGGAATATTTATAAAAATTTACCCAAAATAAAACGATTTCAGCAATTTTCTGCCCCTCATGTTTTTTATCCTCTCACAACAGGTTACATCCATATTTCTTGCATCACTTAGACTTCGATTTGTGTTGCGGAAGTCTTCAGTGAGCAGCCAAAGTAAAGTCTAGATAATGTGCCGTAGAAATTCATTTGTAGCTTTGACCAACCTTCATATATGATTTGTATTTTATGCCACAATACCCAGGTAATTGCTATATTCTAACACGCTTTTATTTCCGAGAAATATCATCAAAACTTTGCTATCTTCATTAAGGCTCATGATGCCTCATACAACGATTCCCATCTCCATGCTTAATAGTGAGGTTGCTGTGAAATTACTGGAGGCAAATCAGCAATGAGATTTTTATTGCAATGATGTTTCTTGAGGCTAGTCTTTCGCACGTCATCCGTTGGTTTAGAAATCCCAATGAATAAATTATTTGGTTTTCACACTAGTCGTCATAGTCATAGATGCTTTTTTATCCCAAGCCTAGCTGACCCGAAAGTTGATACTTCCTCCTCGAGGCAGGAACCTGATAAATAGATGATGCAGAGCAGGCCCACGAAAAGTTAATTTTTTGTCCGTCAAAGTATTTTCAAAGTAAATATTGAAACCTTCATTTAGAATTTTCCATGTTAGATTCATGGAGTAAAATTGATTTGAGAGGTTACTCCAGGTACTCTTTGATACATGTGGTTTATCAGACAAGGTAGTTTATTTCCATGACTTTGAAGAATCATGTTGAAGTATTTCTGTGATCCATATTTTTGAGGGGGTAAAATAGCTTTCTTCACCATGAGACAAAAATTGCGTTTCTGAAGTTATCTTGGTTCGAGGGTGAGCCAATCATACTTTTTGTGGTTTTCCAAGTTTCACCACATGAATCTCTGCACTTTTCCGGGTTCCTGCGGCCACTCAAACCCATAATGGAGAAAGATATAACATGTCCCTAGATTTATGAGCAAAAACCATGTGGTCTCGATCCAAAGTGTAAAATCGTGGCTCTTGGCGAGCCAGTAAGATACGCTTATTCTCCAGTCCAGCTTCCTTGTTGCACTAGCTTCAATACTACTGCGCGGTGAGTTTACTTGAGGTGATGGAAAGGGAACGTTAAGTCGCCATATAACCCAAGGAGTTATAAAATAGCGTGGCTCAACCAGACTAGTGAATACAAGAGATAAACCTGTACTGATAAGAAGGATGAGTACTAAAGATGTTGTAGGTCCTTGATAATCTTGGAAGCTTGGTAAAATCTTGCATGCATTGGCGGGCTGAGTTTTATTGTACTTAAACTTGGACAATACTAACCCCACACGTGGAGTGTAGACGAGATATACGAGGTAACCACAGATGAGATATATTGGCGCATAATAAAAACGTGCAAGTCGACTGCAAAGAATGGTGTAACGAAAGACATAAAACATATAGTGTCGGTTGTCTGCGAGAGTGAAAGGATGAATAATAGTGTTATATCTGATAATCAAAAGACAGGCTATCAGAATAACGAACAGATACACTGCAACTTGGTAGAACCTCCTTTTAAAAAGACAAGTGAAGGAACCATTGGCATTACCATGAGACTCTTTCGGAATTAATAGAGGATAGATTCCGATTAGTAAAACTAAGGGTGCGGAGAAAAAGACTATCAAGGGCCAAATGTAGAGCATCTGAGGCAAATGAATAGTGGCAACGTGATTCAATTTATCCCCTAGACAATTAGTATATCAACTTCCACAAGTGAATTGAAATTACCCAGAACAACTCCACCGTTCCAATATACGAAGCCCGCAAAGGAAATGAAAAGAGCTATGTGAGGCCATAGATTTATAATGACAAGATATGGCCGAGAAACAATTGCAATGGCTATGCTAATGGCACACAGAATGAAGTCTAATTCAGTTAGCTTAAACACTGGAATATTCACAGATGAAAAGCCAATACCCAGAACACTAGCTTCATTTAGTCCCACGTCATAAACTATCCCATCAGCAAACGGTTTGAGTCTAGTCAAAATAACTTGCGGCCATAAATTCTGTGGTTTAGTAACTTTCTTCAGAACCTTTATTGACGAAAGAATCTGTACGAGCTCCATTACACCCAGGAATCCTAGAAACCAAAAGATATTTGTTTGTCGAATAGTCAGTGAGATAATACCCAAAATATAAATACCTAGCTGGTCATAAAATTTGGACTTTTTATATGTTCCCCTATTTTTAAGGAAGAGTTTATATCCTACCAAGATAGAGCAGGTCGATAAAACATCACTGTAAAAAAGCCCTGAAAAGAAAAAGAGAGGCGGAAAAAGAACAATGTTAAGTGCAGTGTGGAGGGCGTCTGCAACTGGCTCTGGTGTCTGTGTCCATGATCGGACAATGTCGACACGACAGGCGTAGGCAAAGATCAGAGTAGCAAACAATATTAAACAATTGAATGACCGAAGAGCGTGCACACTACAAAATGGAGACGCTTTCTCTAAGCCCCGAATTAAGATACATTTAAGGGTTGCGAGAACATATCTAGAAATACAGTTAACTAAGGAAAACTCCCTAATCAAGGCGTACTGACAGTCCAGGAGGGGTTGTGATTTTAGGGTCCCAGACACCATATTTTGCGTCACAATAAGCCTGAGCCTGGGGAATATGAAAAACTTCATCCTATATAGTTATGAACATAAGTTTGCGCAAAGATTTCCCATATACGACGTACCAGATATGGATCTGGTACAATTTTAGTAACCAAGCTTTCCCAATAATTAGCCAAGGAATGTAGAGATCCCAAAACTACCGCTAGAGATAGTTTGGATGATTGTGGAGTGATTGATCTCAAAACATAAATTGCGAAAGGAACGACGATAAGTGTGGCCAATGAAACTGACATAACTGAAAAGACCAAGCCTTATAAGTAGGCCATTTATTTTATTTCTTCCGTATGAAGGAGCATTAGAAATTTCGATTAAGGTCTGGCCTTAGCGCTTGCACCTCGTTGAAAGATTCATTTCAACACGCGACTACGTTCCCTTTTCAACTTCGGGACACATATTTTCACAGCCGAATATCTAATAGGACATCAATATAGCAGCACCTCTGCACTCATCATGGCTCTTAGTCCTCAAATGTAGGCCATATACCTCTGCTCTGCGCTTGCTCGCCACTAACAAAATGTGCAGCACCAACTTGGCCATCATTCTTGGAATGATGCAGGTGTCCAAGAGAATTCCAATGGAGGATCCTCAAACGATGAACCTTATTCGTGCCGGCTATATTATCTCCAATCTCATTATGATTTCTGTCTATGCTTTCGTTCACTTTCGTATCAATAAAAAGAAGGGTATGTGTATATTTGACGCGCTGCAGCCATGTGAGAGCTGACCTGATAGATTTGACCACCCTGAAATACATTGATACCCCGCCTATGGGCTCCACGGAAGAGCCCAAGCTAGTCACCACAACCAACCATGCATATGATATCTCACAGATGAAGGCTTTGTATAAGGCTCAACTCATGGGCGTGGGAATGATGGCAGTTATGCACCTTTACTTCAAATATACAAATCCATTACTTATTCAGTCAATCATTCCTTTGAAAGGTGCTTTAGAAGGTCCTGAAATCGCCATTCATTTATTTGGAAAACAACCAATTGGGGAACTCAAACGTCCATTCAAGGCGCCTCCAGGATTGCTAAGCAGTCTTCAGGGAGGAGCCGCCCAAGTTCAGGATAAAAAGACAATTGAGGCTGCAGAGAAATCTGGCCGAGGAGGCGCAAAGGAGGAGTGAGCAACATGCCGAATATATTTAAATTAACAAATATCTCACTTCCCAAACAAATACCATGAAATTGGCTAAAATAAGTGACCCGTAGTTTATCTACTTCTATAATACCCTTTAGCCTTTAAATCTAGAACTGTTCCCCCAAACAACATGGTCCACACGTAAATCATTACTTTTTCGCGTCCACGGTCGAGCTCAATTCTCCATTTCCTATTATGGGCGCCAAGCGACCCATGTAATCTTGAGAATGGACAGCAACAAGTCTCCCCCACTAGATTCAAGGCGTGGTGCCGCTTCTCCCCCTACACCAGAAAAGTCCCGACGTATCGTCAGTTAGTCAAAGAATATATCGTACCAACTCTAAATTTAAGTAGGAAGAAAATCGGCTCAGAGCCAAGGCCCTTCACGAGAGACACATCGCAGCTGAGGCAGCAGCGCCCTCGCATCCAGTCACCACCCGTACCCCCTCAGGCTTTCTGATTGCAGATGCAGGCGCAAGCAGTACGACGACGGGTCAGAAGCGCAAGCATAGTACGTCTACCTCCGGATCGCCCGAGACCAGACGCGATGCCCGACAGCTTGCGCCAGAGGACCGGGTCCAACCAGCGCGTAAGTACAAGAAGTACATCGACCATGACTTCAGTACCATGCAAGACACGAAGGGGGGCTTCCTGAATGCCGAGGATGATCCGTGGAACAAGGCTATGGGCCACGGGCGCGTCGGCGATAAGCCGGCACACATGACGCTGAAGGAATGGGAGCGGCATCAAGTACTGACGGGCTTGCGCAGTCGATTAGCTGGGCCTTTTGAGCCGGGGATTGGGCTCGATGCACGCGAAAAGGGCAAAACGTGTCGCGAGTGTACCTCGCTCGAGATCGATTGGCAATGGGAAGAAGTCTTTAAATGTGCCGTGTGTGCAGCATGCAAAGAGAAGTTTCCGGAAAAATACAGCTTACTGACGAAGACGGAGGCCAAAGACGATTATTTACTGACGGATCGTACGTTGCTCCTCTGCTCGGAACATCAGTGTGCGGTACGATTTGCTTACGAGAGACAGCTGAATTGAAAGATACGGAGCTTCTTCCCCATCTCAACAAACCGAACCCCCTCAAGCCTCATTGGCATGATATGATGTTATTTATGCGGTACCAAGTGGAAGAATATGCGTTTAATACGAAATGGGGATCTGCAGAAGCTCTAGACGCGGAGTTTGAGAAGAGGGAGGCCGAAAAAAAGGCCAAAAAAGAAAAGAAATTCAAAAGCAAACTCCTGGAATTGAAGAAAAAAACTCGTACAGATGTGTTTAGGAGGAATAATCTTAACCAAGTAGGAGGAGGTCAGTTTGGAGATAAGATAGGTGATCAGGGAAGACACGAGCATGACTGGGGTCTCACTGTTGAAAAGGCAGATGGCGTAATGGTAAAAATATGTAACGATTGCGGAATGGAAGTTGAGGAACTAGAATTCTGAAGAACCTTTTTTCGCAAGGCTTTTGCCGAGATCTGAAGAAAGTTGTGTTACATAAGAGTTTAAATAATTTCTCTCTTTAAACGGATCTAAATAACTGTCACCTACTATACTTCAGTTCGGCTTCGACATCTTCTTCAATAATTGCTCTCACTTCCTCCCAACTTGAACCTTTAGGAACGACTTTGACTCTCTTTTCTTTTCTCTCTAAACCTACAAACTCGATTGGTAAAACAGAGTCAAAGTTAAAATCCTTATCATCTGAAAGTGCTAGCTGCACTGCACCGGCGAATTTCGCTGGATGTGCAGTGGCGAGAGCGATGTGGTGAGTTGCGCTGGGTGAGTTACGCTGGATAGAGAGCTGCGAGGCTGCCACTCCAATTGCGGTGTGAGGATCTAAAATATAGCTTTCTTTTGCAGCGCACTGTAGGATTCCGGTTTTTGATAAGGAATAGAACTCTTTGATCGTTTTGATTGTTTCCGGGTCACTGACCCGCTCGCTCTCGAAATCCTTTTTCGCACCGATAAGGATTTCTTCAGGTACCTTAAAGCCACCGTTAGATTTTAATTCTTTGAGCCAGCCTTCGACCTCTTGTCCAGCTTGCTTTCTGGTCCATTCTAAGTCAAGGTTAGCCCCTGCAGCATATTCAAATGCTAGGAACCATAGCAATCTTTCAAAATTGCTAGAAACCAAAATATCCATTGCGGGACTTAGTGTCTCCTTTACACCATCTTCATGAGCCTTTGCCCCATCTGAAGCGATACCATTGTGGGCCTGATCACCATGAGCTATCTTTTTTTCGTAACACCCAGTTTTCCAGAATCGATGGAGAATATCATTTTCATTTGTTGCAACAACTAACTTTTCTACATTCAAACCCATTCTCTTTGCGAAATATCCAGCAAGTATATCGCCAAAATTTCCGGTCGGAACGATGAATCGTATTTTCTGGCCGGGCGTGTAAGAGCTGGATTTTACGAGCTGGAAGTATGCGTGGAAATAATATGTAGTCTGTGCAAGGATCCGTGCCCAGTTGATTGAGTTTACAGCACCCAAATTTAGCTTTCCATTGATCATTGGATCAGCAAAGAGGGCTTTTACAATATCCTAAGCTGAGTCAACTTCTGTGGCGATTCTACCAAAGCTTGAATTTACCTGACAGTCATCGAATGTACCATGGACCGATAAATTGTGGACATTTAGATCGAGAACGGTAGTCATTTGCGCCTCCTGTATTGGGCTTACTCTGCCTTTCGGATGCAAGATAAATACTGAGACATCTTTCTTCCCCCGCAAGCCGTAAATAGCAGCAGATCCAGTGTCACCACTAGTCGCACCGACTATAGTGAGATGATACCTATCTTTGCTGTTCTTTTGAGCATTCTTTCTGAGTAAAAAATATTCAAACAGATTGCCCAGCAGCTGTAGTGCAACATCCTTAAAGGCAAAGGTTGGACCATGAAACAATTCAATCAAGTGAAGATTTTGTTTCTCGTCAAGGGTCACAAGCGGAGTAACATCTGGGGATCTGAACCCCGAGTAACTTCGATTGATGATTTCCTTCAGGTCGGCGGGAGGAATTTCAGATGGAGAGATATAAAGTGATAGAAGTTCAAACGTAAGGCTGAAAAAAGATAAATTTTTCCATTTGGTTTCCCAATCAGAAGGTAATGATGGAATTTCTTCTGGGATAAATAACCCCCCATCTGCAGCAAGGCCTTTTAAAACAACGTCCTCGAAAGATAACTAAATCTGAAATATCAACTTAAAAATTTCTTGGACATTTCAAGTTGTCTTCATACCCCATAAGATCCCCCCCTGGTGGATAGGTAACGCTGGGAAGGAGTATGCGTTGAATCCTTCACAAACTCTTCTTCACTAGCCATAGTTAAAAAAATAACCGGTGATGCAGATTCAAATCGCAAGTTTTCCTTAAGTTGGCCGTGATTTGCATAGATATGAAAAGTGAGTCTTGTGTAGCAGCCCTGTAGCTTGTTGTACGTTTAATCATAATGTTACTATACATCGAAGCCTATATAAAGCATTTTATCGCTTAGTTAGGACTCACCCAACTTCGAGGTTCCATCAGGAGTCATCGTTTAACCGTCATTAAATGACCTATTCATACTCAAATTTGAAACACCCAGAGATCACAATCACAGTATTCATAAAATAAAGATAATTTTCCAGACTTCTAAAAATTACTAGTTGACCAGATCTCATTGCCAAAACCAAACGCAAAATCAACTAATTTACACACTTGTTGACATATATTATGATATTTCAGTTCGATTGAAAGTCGACGAAAACCGTCTAGGCGGTCCTGATACGCTTGTAAATAGGCTGATATATCGGATGTAAGAAAGGGGCTCTAACTAATTAACCTCCGTTATGGAGTAGCACTCAAGCGGCAGGTGAGCTAGTAAAGTAAGAGAGAATGATTATGAGCTTCATCTATCGACTTTGCAATTTAAACGTTGTCGGCGGCGAAGACACCGAGTATTAGATTATAGCCCACATGTGGACAAAACACATAGATAACTCTTAGGATTTCTTGGAATTTCTTTCCAGGCAGCGAAAACTCTGTTTCTCAACTCAACTCAAATCCGAAGCATTTATCACCATTGCCACCCTTATATGATATGAGATCACATCATGAAATCTGTGCAAACTACAATATTGCAGGGATATCACGAGCGAAAGTCAAGTCCTTTCTGCCCATGTAACGATATTTCATCGCAGGATCTGCCAGAAGTCATCTTCCTACAGGCCATCTGTACCCGAAATTTTTCGAAATCATTCATCTCTCGTGCTAAAAACTTGTGTGGTTAGTCGAAGGGCTAGCTTGAGGCTGCGAGGATAATTCCTTGGACTTGGTCACAGTAGGAGGGAAACTGTCACACCGTCTAGTACAAGACATACAATTGAATAATGCAGAGGAGAACTTATCCACGGAACCGTCTGGCTTGAAGATGCGAGTTCACAGTGCAGGTTTTAATGAATTTAATAGTCTTTATCTAGCACTAGGTACAACTAGATGTGGATACATCGTAGTTTTGAATTTAGGTTAGTATTATACGAGTCAGTATTGTTTAATTTTTTATTTTTGCCACAAGTGACACATTGTCAAGCAAATGAAGCTATGCCGCAACTGATCGACGGCAGCGTCACCTTGGATCACGTTTGATGAGACTCCATTGTACGAGACTGAAACTTATAGATAATTTCACACGGAATTAGGAACTAACATCGATTTTATTCGAAACGGCGCTAACAAGCTCTTCCAAGGTACCCACCTCCCTGGGACCGTCTATACCATCAGGTGGGAGGGCCCAAGTTGGAAGGGGACTCACATAGCTCCAATTCCCTAGCGCATCTTCATATCGAAGACTATGTAGCCAGAGAGTAAGTTCTTGTTCGCCCGGATCTGTATAGAGGGCTGTGTGACAAATATCACAGAGCTCACCGCTCAACTTCTCAGCTTTCTTTTTGTTATACTCGTCGACCATTTCATCATGATATGCCACGGCACTCGCCACTTCTGACTTACCCATACGCGAGAGCCGCGTGATAATATCCTCGTCTGTGTCATGTGAGGCATCAGCATCGTGCGCTCCAAGATTAGCGCCCCATACACGTTGGTTACAGTATATGGGATCATTACCAATGGGGTGACCAAGAAATTGAAGATGTACCCGAATCTGATGCGTTCGGCCCGTCACAGGCAAGCACCGGACGATAGAGTATCCTTTAGCATCCGTTGGGATCCCAGGGAGATCGGGATAGTAGGCGAGTTTCTTAAAAACCGTCCGCGCGGACTTTCCATTCGCCCGCACTCGGTTCAGCCCAAGTTTGGGGGAGATCTGGAGGATAGGTTGATCACACACAACCTCTCCATCGGGGAAATTCCCTTGAACGCGAGCAATGTATTCCTTCCTAACTGTACGTTCGGAGATTTGTTGGCTAAGGTTTTCGGCTGCTTTCGGGTGCTTTCCGATAAACATCACTCCACTTGTCAGCCGGTCGAGCCTGTTGCAAGGTAATGGATTCCACTGATGTCCGCGTTCGGCTCTCATAATTTCCACCACAGAGTTGTAATTATAGCGACCCGCAGGATGAACAGGAATTCCTGAGGGCTTGTTGATGACAATCATGTCATCGTCTTCGTGCAGAATTGCGATAGGTAAGGCGGTGACAGGAGGTTCATGACGGTGCAGCGTATGCGAAATTATATCTCCATTCTTAACAATATGTGATGTCGTCTCTACCGGTTTTCCATTGACTACGACTGCGCCGCACTCAATGGCGTCTTTCTGCGCGTCTTAGTACACTAGGCGTCGTGGCCGGTGACGTGTGAAACTTACGTAATACTCAGCTGGCCGATCTCGAAACTCGGTCGCAAATATGTCAAGGAGCTCGCGGCCTCTCCACCGCTCTTTGCAATATGTATTATAAGTGAAATGATAGGGCGCTACACGTCTCAATCCATTTTCAAGGTAGTAGGGCCGCGGCCACGGTTCGCAGGGCGTGATGACGACTGCCGGCGGTTCAACAAATGGCCTCTTCTCTTCGAGCACAGGGTATCCCACGGGCTGCGAGACTTCGACCATGGCCAAGCAAGAATTCACCCGTCGAGCCAGAAGCGCCAAAATCCGTGCCGAAGGCGCCAGTGAGAATGTCGGCGTCCAGTTAGACTAAATTTTTGCCTTACAGAGTAGGATGGTGGGTCGCTTCTGAGGTGATGTGTGGTATGCAAGTTTCGGCTGTGGCTGCTGTCGGAACACTCGACCTGATCCGGGCGCTGAAAATGAATAATTACCTCAGATATGTTGTCTATGGTTTCTAGCAGTACTGAGAAAATGTGTAGGTGGATTGAATAAAACTAATTGGGGGAATCCACTAATGTGAGTTCAACTTATCTACGGACTCTAATCTACTTGAAGTTTAATTACGCGTAGAGAAAGATCAAACATTTGTGACAAAATCTTTTAATAATTAATACGAGCAAATACTATCTTCCAAAACATGATGCATGTATATGACCCCTACCAGAATGTCCAAGTATGTAACTTTATGCATAGCGCAGTATTCATAACTTACCCCACGACTTAATATACACATAGTATTGGTGGAGAACGGGTAATTTCCATGATGCAGCTCACAGCGGGTTTTTCCAAATTTTTGGTCTTGTTGATTTATAATTATTGATTGTTCTGACTATAAATTAGAGGTCTGAATAATAGTAATATTAATTAATTGTCATCCACAACCAAGTCATTAATTGATCGAAATATCTTCCATCCAGCTCAAGCCTCTGAAATAGAGTGAGTCGCAAGGTAACAAGTCGTAAGCCGTGTAGTGCTAACAAGACAAGACAGCGTTGAAGTATTTAATATGTACAAGAGTTTGTGCGTTGGTGAATTACTATCCAAGAAATATCACGACCTCACCCTCGGCGTTCCGTTTCATTCGTAGACATCTCAGGAGCTCCTTTTCTTCCGCCGCCTTACAGATTCCAAGGCTAGTCGTCTGTCTTTCTCGATGATATTGTTTAAGTGCTTTGTTTAAACTTATCCCTCGTTCACTTTCAGGTCCTTTTTTAATTAAGTTGAAGAGAATCTCTGGACGTGCAGCAGGAGGTTTAAACATAACCATCTGTTTACTGTCGTGATTAAGTCCCGGAGTACTGCTATCTGGGGGTTTGTAACCGATTAGTTTTGGCTTTGGGTGGTCAGGTCCAGAGCGAAGTTTGGTGGAGAGTCTACGCTTAGACCATTCTTCGGTATGCTGGCGAGGCCGTGGGGTAACAAGGGGCCGGCTGTTACTGATAGTGACAGTATTTCCACGGCTAGCTGCATGCTTCGACTTCTTGATGGGGCTTCCAGGTGAAATTTCCCGAACAATTCCCGTCTTTTCGCTAGGATTGTGGGCGTGGCGAGACATCAGATTAATCAAGCCTCCCGTAAGCCCAGAGTGTGGCATAGGTGGTGGCGCATCGATCATAGTCTCATCTATATCGCGCGAATTGTGGACTTTAGTTTCAACGTGTAAACGTTTGCGCTTTTTGTCAGTACTTTCCGTTGTCCGATCTTTTTTCTCTCTCCGTTTTTCTCGCTTGGGAGCAGGTAATGGTGTTGTTTGATCATCAATTTTCTGATCCGAGACCATGTCTGGGTAGTCTTGGATTGGCATTCGGACTAACGACTTGCTAAAATCATGTCCATTTTGCTCTTGTAGGATATCAGGGGTGTCGTCGCTTATCTGCATGGGTTCAGGCAAGTGATTGATGGAGTGAGAGACATATGAATTATTCACGAGAAAATCAAAGACATTCGGCTTCATCGTAGCCATTTCGGAAGAATTCAGAAATGATTGGCCGATTTTACTATCGTTGGTCTGTTTGTTTCGTTCGTTTAAGTTGGCTATCGTCGGCGCTAGAGGTCTAGGCGTGTTAGGTTTTGACTTCTTTTCTTTCTCGGGTCGATAGAGTGCGCCTTGATACTTCTGAGCTTCTGTTATACAACTCTTTGATCGCTAAGTTAGCCATGAAATAAAAAAAAGAATATACTACACAAGACGCACGGTATGGCTCCGATATTCGAATGCTTGAAAGTTAACCATACAATCGAGGCAGGTGAAGGATGCGCCGTAACACTGATTTTTGTGGGAATCTAGTTTTTTCTTGGTAAGGATATCTCCACAGGCCTTTAAAAGAGTTAGTTATATACAAGTAATCTAGAGAATAGGATTTTGGGCGCCAGAGGTATGCACTTAGCAATTTACCTCACAAGAAAAAGAGACCATAGTGGGCAGTAAATAAGTTTTGCGACGTGGCAATCCCTCAGCCTTCTAATGTGTATCCTGTGACTTTTCCACAAGACACCTAAAACATTAGCAGACGATCCAGGTATAATATCGATCCCGTCGAGGGAAAATAACAAATTAGGCCTTGTTACAGATTAGAAGAGTCAGATTCGTCTTCCGTCCGATATTATGACTGCGTAGTGTAACGGTTATTTTTGTTGCGTCGGCCAACGGAGAAACAGAATTTCTCCACAAAACGCTTCGTTCGATAAGATGGGCCAACCACCCGAGACCCCTCTGTCAACGATGCTTAGTCACGTGCGTTATGATGAAAGTTCCTCGGACTTGTATTAATTATAACTAAGATGCAGCGGGAAACGCAGTCATCCATCCATCCACCACCATCCAAGCCTTTTCTCTCTCCCTTGGAAGAGCTCGATGTACAAGAAATCCCGCAAAAAAATCCTTCCTGGAGAGAATGATTCCCTGCTATCCGCACTAGTGGTTCTCTGCTTTCGATCCCTCAACAAATAAAACCCTTCACAACGTAAATAAATCAAGGAATCGAATAGCCTTAACCCATACCAAATTTTCAAATTTGCTATATTTTTTGTAACTGGCGCACGGTATTATACATTAAGTGATCCGTTAAACGAGTATTCATGGCGCATGAATAAAACACTTAAACCTCAAATCAACCAGACATCACAATATTTTCGCGTTTCATATTGCTAAGAAATCCTATTATCGGTTGATCGAAAGCAGTTGGTTGGCACACTAAATGACTCAATTACAGGACTCCGGAGCGGCTGGTTTGTTTCGCACAATTACGTGAGATGGAGAATATTTATTAATATTACCAACATTACCTTGTAAAGTTGTTTGCTCTTGAATGATGGAAGTAGGTGGAATCCTATGAATCTGTCAAGCAAAATGCTCAACCCGTGGAAGTATCAAATAGTGATAGGCAGGTTAACGCGCTAACTGTGTATTTGATATTTTCTGGTACCATCCGAAAAATTGGATTCCTTAGAAGATGATAAACAACAAATACAGAGTTATCATCATCTTCCCGAGTAACTAGATGCACCCACTCCTCTGCTATCACAAAATCACACAAAGAGGGCTAGTGGTACGTCAACTATACCGAATTCAACGAGAAGGATTCCTGTCAGGCTCAACGGCTTACGATGATATCAGCATCCTAATGCCTAGAAAGGATCATACTTTTATCAATAGAAGAACTTAACTCAATAAATGATGTAAGCTCAGGTTCGAATAAGATGAAAAGAGGATGATGTTCGAGATCAGAAAAAGGGTGAATAGATGGGATACATTGGATGCCAGAAAACGAACTCTCTCATCTCATCTTCTTTTCTTAAGGCTAACCAAATGACATATGATGAACTAGAAAAAGCCGAATTGATTGGAACGAAAGAGAAACCGGCACTAAAGAGAGTAATTAATTTGGGGGATACCAGAACTCAAAATACTTCTAGCCCCCAGGCCCCTCTTTCTTAGCAACTTTAATTTTATTTTCAAAGATATTCCTAGAGAATAACCCAAAAGTAACGGTGGAGGTAGCAGAAAGATGACTATGAAAAAAAGGGATGGATTTCCTGTACTATGTTTATCCCAAACCCCGCGTAGTTTTACCTTTTAGATGAGACAAGCAGGATCAAACTTACGTAAATGTTTCGCGTCACAGATGACAATTGATATTCGTGCTCGTTTGATATGTGAAGTATCTCAAAGAGTCAACGGAGCGATATCAGCCGACGATATTAGGCTGGAAGCTTGTAATTTAGACCGGACTATTGTTGAGCATAAAATGTAAAAATTAAGATCACCAGATGCACGCGCGTCTTCAGTGAGCTGCACTTGTGGTAGCCATTAACAATAAGGGATTCTAATCACCAGTTTACTATAAGAGAGAAAAAGGGCATTGGGACGTGTCGGTAAGCATGACTACAGCAGTTGCCTACACCCTTCGTTCCATTGAATAGAGAATTTTGAATATTTGTAACATAATTCTCATTCTTTTCAGATGAAAGGTAACCGAAGAGGATCCGAGTGTGTAAGTTCTATGTCGTACAAAGAATCGTATGTTTGGTCTATACACATGAGTGAGTGAGCATAGACGAAGAAGTTCCGTGGTGGAGACGTAGTTGTTTTAAATCGGTAGTCGAAGGGGCAACCGATATCTGGTCAGCCGGATTTAAGGAATTAATTAAGCAGCTTGTGCGAGGATTGTATTGCAGTCAATTCCGAGCATCACTGAATAGGTAAGCTTGTTATTTGCCTTGTGTGTTTAGCTGAATAGGATAAGCATTCGCAACAATGATACATATCGTCAGAGATGTTGTCTTCTACAAAGTTATTGCCGACGGTGATGTACAAGGACAGGGCGAGTCATCCGTGTGAGTAACCAACGATAATATTTATATATTGAATTTTTAGACACTCAATGACGGTCGACTAATTATCTTTTATATTGATTTAAATACACCTTGAGCTCAAACATGTGTCGTACGAAAAGAGGACCCGGCTAATTGCTCTAGATCCCACCATGACTTTTTCATATAGATTTAGACATCTACACCTTTCACTGCCCTGAAGTTGCATCAACTGTATGGTCAGCTGCAATTAGTAATTTGGCTGTGTCGATGCGGTTTGCATGTTTGAAGGTTGAATGAGTTCACAGGTTATATATGCATGGAGAATGTGCTAGACGTATATTATACAGCTGCTTGTTGATGGTGTATACACGTAGATATAGATAGTTTTCTCAGGAGGAAAAAGAAAATATTTTTTATTTCCATATAATATAATATCCAACCCAAGTATTACCCACCATCAATATTGACATACATATACGCCGGTTCTGTTGCATTCATTTAGTGACGATGAAATTTATTACCCAAGTCTTCAGAAAAATGAAGCCTGATTCTACTCCAGTTTTAGCCAAGCTCAATTGCCCTACCAACTTTTCTTTAAGGTTGTGCGGAATCAAGCAAGATACAATACTGAACCACAATTTGTTCTCTTCTTCACAGCTGATTCTCGAAAAAGTGATGGAAAAGATGAACCTAACCATTTACCACTAACCCAGATCCTAACCACCCGGGTGACTGTGACACGGGCCGGCGACGATATGGTAGCGGCAACGATGGATATTTTGAAACTTGAAAATGATTTTATTTCTATCAACCTCTTCCAGGCTTGATTGAAGCCTCGTAACAACCGATTTTTGTGGATCCAGCTTCTCTTATCTTTGAATTATGGACTGCATGCCTTTGGTTCTCGACTAAATGGACGGCGGTACTATCAACTCGGTTCATGTGAAATCGATATTTAACCATTTTTGAGATACTGAATAAAAAATTGCGTCGGTATGGACTGGTTGCCTTATTTTCACCTTGACGAGATTTGTTACATGAGACCAGTTACACAAGCCATGTTGAAAAATTTTGCTCATTTTCAAAACACAAGTTTCACACGAGGTCGCATGTTAAATAATCTCTTGGTGAATTACTCGATTCTGTTCAAGACGTGTCATGTTCTCTTGCATTTTATTCAAAATAGTTTTATTAGTTAAAGTTCAAGTGATAGAATATTTTCCGGTGCATATTAAATAGATATGTTAAAAGTGTACAGGATAAGCTTTGATTAACTTGAAAAAAAAGTTTTTTTTTGACGATAAACCGAGTGTATCGTTCAAATAGTTATGGGTGAGTGACAAAAATGATGATTGTATTTGTGCAAACGTTTGTCGGACTACTAACACGTGGTGTTGATTAATCGGCAAGCTAAATGGTCTAAGCTTCGACGTGCATACCGCGAGTATTATGTCAGCATCTCGCGGACAATCTGACTAGTCCTATAAAATCTGGCCTTAACATGTCCAGGGGATACACTTCCGAGTCGCGATATGTTCTGTCTTTCAATCATCGTAGAATATATCTCAAGATGACTAAAGTGTCTCCTAAAAAAGCCTAAGCTCTTATTATTTCAAACCGGTGGAGTATGGTTTGCATGATCTAATTATAGCTTCGAGGAACACTATTAATTTACTCTTCAGGGTCGAGTGGTCGAGTGGTATATCATCCAGGCTGTTCTACCAAGCAGGGTCTGGTTGGCGGGCGGTATTTACGAAGAAATTTGCTTACGAGTGCCCCAAATGTCGATCAAAACCATTCTATTGAAGGATTCGTACCTCTCTTCCGAAGAATCCTGCATAGTTCTCAAGGCGCAATATCAATTATTAATTAAATAATTTAATTAATCTTTGTTACAATTTTATAACCACCCACCAAGGATTTCATGCCATGCAGTGCTTCAACTGCCGGCGATATGGCCATAACGCAAAAGTTTGCACAGCCGAAGCAAAATGCGGCCAATATGTAGATAATCACAACATTAGCGAGTGTTCCGGAAAGCAAGATACCAAGTGTGGCAATTGTGTAAGAAAGCATGCCTCATGGCATCAGAGCAGCCCAGCAAAAATTGCAGCCAAACTTGAGCAGTCTTAAATAGGGCCCGAGATCCAGGAGGCGCTCGGGTTGGTCGTTGCGACAGCGATTGGTAGATCGCTAGGTCAAAGAAAAGAAGAGCAGACACGGTAGGGTAGGATTTCAAATCATTAATGCAGACGACGAAGTTATCGAACGCCAACGTACAGACCCCGACCTGTGACACTGGAGAGCCATGTAGAGGTAAGCGAAGCACCGCTGCATACTATGATGCAATGAAGGGCATAACCACGTGGAATATCTTACAGTACAACGTAAATAGAAGTAAGAACAAGGTACAGCATCATTTGCTCCAAGCTCTTGGTCCCTTCAAAACATCTCGTTGTGGCCATTCAAGAGCCATGGCAATATTTAGCAGAGAATACTGCAATTAAGCACCCAGCATACCATTAGGTCCCAAATTATAAAAACAGTCGAACCTGTATACATAGTAGTAAGTTCTAAGAGGACCGAGGCTAGACAAAGAGACGGCAGCGAGAGAGCCAATAGAGTGGCTAGCAGGCCTACCGTCAAATACCTTATGCACTTATAGCGATGGTTCTTACTCCCCGAACTCAGTATCAGCGTGGAGCTATGTTGTCTACTCTGGAGGCACGTCGGATCATTCTGAGCTGAGAGGAGCCGGCACACTCAGAGGCGCGGAGACTTACGATGCCGAAATCCA
>JAATOF010007790.1:0-15039 GCA_013170925.1 Podosphaera leucotricha
GAATTTCACATACAAATTTTTAAGGTATTTTCATAAATTTTCATAGATCAACTGCCAAGCTTTCCAGGTCAGGCTAGCGAAAGCAAATTTACCCTGTCGAGACCCACCTTTTGAGTGGAGCATGCATATGCGAGCTCCAAGTTTGTGGATTAAAGGCCTTGAATAGAATAGTGGATCCCAGAGTAGTTAATTACTGTTAAGTTTTATGTGATTTTAACCAATCAAATTTGCAATACTTTTCCCTGCATGCAAAATAATTGATAGGGATAAGTATTGTAAATTTTCTTTGTCAAAATAATATGAACCTTAACAGCAATTATGTCGAGAGATCCGGTTCGAGTGTATCGGCAATCGGACTCATTGATCTCCTAAACCTCAAATAATTCGTATCTAGCTGCAGTTCATAGCTTTCATATCTGAATAAAATTATGAATTAACAATCAAACTATCGATTCGAGTCCAAAGATTGGAGAGATGATACGACTGATTATTCCAATTATTGGCAGCTTTATATCGAAAGGTTGAAAGACTAGTTTAAGATAGGGATCACCTGATTCAACGAGCACAAGAGCCTCTCACACCTGCACTTGCCAGAATCAACAACTGATCAGCTATCCGCACTTGTACCGTCTTAATCCTGACATGAACTCACGGGTCAACCCGAACAAAATATGGATCATAACATCCAAAGAGCCTTGAATGATAGGCTTTATGATAAGAGAAAGAGTGGAGCTCTTGAGTATGTGGTAAACAAACTGAGATGTGATTGGGAACTCAGTACTTATTAACACCTCCAGACTTGAACGAGTAATACGAGATCTGGTTGTGGCGAAAGACTTTGAGAAGATCAAGAAAATAATACAACACCTATGCAAAGACTTTGCCTACGCTGTACATCAGCCTCACGCAAGAAATGGAGGTCTTATTGGCCTGGCTGCTGCAGCTATAGCTTTGGGTCCGGTAGATTCTCTGTTGAAGGGCCCGTGTATCTAAAGCTTATCATTTTCGCAGGAACTAGCGCGTTATTTAGATGAAATTGTTCCTCCTGTTCTTGCTTGCTTCGCAGATCAAGATGCCCGGGTGCGCTATTATGCCTGTGAAAGTATGTATAATATTGCAAAAGTAGCAAAGGGTGAAGTCCTCCCGTACTTCAATGATATTTTCGATGCCCTGTGTAAGGTCTGTTCAAATAATTACCTTGGCAACGAACAATGCTCACGTTTCTCAGCTTGGTGCTGATTCAGAGCTATCCGTTAAGAATGGCGCTGAACTTTTAGATCGTTTAATCAAGGATATTGTCTCTGAGTCTGCTGCGAGATACATTTCGGTGCTTGAACTACCAGAAGATATGTCTCTAGGAGATGAAGATGGCGATGGCGATGGCGATGGAGATGGAGATGAAGAACCGGTTGAATATTCCACAGCATTTTCTCTCGCCCGCTTCATACCACTACTTAAAGATAGGATACACGTTGTCAACCCGTTCACCAGAACTTTTCTTGTGGGTTGGATCACTCTCCTCGACTCTATACCAGACTTAGAGCTCGTCTCGTTCCTACCCGAATTCCTTGGTGGCCTATTCAAATTTCTTAGTGATCAAACTCGTGACGTTCGCACAGTTACCCAAGGTGCGCTTGAAAAGTTCCTGGGTGAGATCAAACGACTGTCGCAGATAAAAAAGGAAATCGAAGAAAGAAGAAGATCTCACAATGATTCCAAAAGGAAACGTTCTGGCTCCATGGAGAGCGATAACTCCATACCAGAAGAAAGAGACGATTTGAATGAAGAACTAGAAAATGAAGACGGAGATATAAGTACTGATGACGATTGGGTTCCTGGACAAGATGTTAAAGTGAACTACAAAGAAATCCTTGAAATATTAGCCGCAAATTTAGACTCTCCACTTGGTAATCATTACCTTCACAGATTGGGAGATTGCGCTGACAGTATGAAGAGCAAAACAGCCTTTTAGAGTCTTTACGGTGGATTGTTGAGTTTCTCAATATATGTCCGGAAGAAGTTCTCCCGTTTGCACCCAAAATTCTTGCCCATCTGTTACCTGCTATGGCCAGCAAAGTTGAGACTATTCGCCAAGCGGCAGTTAGAGTTAATACATCGTTGATGAATTATGTAGTTTCACTTTCAGACGAAGGCACACTTTCGGAAAGTACTTCTTTTGTTGGACCGTCAAAATTACCTGTACTGGTAGCTAAAGATACAGCTAACAGTGATAAGAAAGAACATATAATGAATACACGTGGATCTCTCACGGGATCTCGTAACGAGAATAGAAGAGAATCCGAAGTTCAAACACCACCTTTGTTAAATCATGGCAAAAATTCCTCTTCAATTCCTTCACAGGCCCGATTGCAATCACAAGTGGGCTTAGACTATGCAGCTGCAGTTAGCTCATTAACTTTGCTTTTCTTGAATGATCATGAAGCTACTAGAGTAGCCGCGCTCACGTGGCTTCTAATGCTTCATAGAAAAGCACCTAAAAAAGTCATTGCTTTTAACGATGGAACTTTTCCAGCTCTCCTTAAAACGCTTTCAGATCCGGCAGAAGCTGTTGTTACCAGAGATTTGCAATTACTTTCTCAGATATCAAAGAACAGTGGTGACGATTATTTCACACAATTCATGGAAAATCTTCTTCAACTCTTTTCAACTGATAGAATGCTTTTAGAGACTAGAGGCAACCTTATAATTCGCCAGCTCTGTGTCAATCTTAGTCCTGAGCGAATCTATCGAACTCTGGCTAATTGTATTGAAAAAGAAGAGGATTTCGAATTTGCTAGCATTATGGTTCAGAATCTTAATAACAATCTTATAACGGCTCCTGAATTGGCTGAACTCCGTAAGCGACTTCGGAATATGGAAACAAAGGTTAAAATCGAATCACTTCAATCAGTGGTCAGATGAACTGATTTTATACAGGACGGTCAGACGTTTTTCGTTGCTTTGTTTAGATCTTGGTGTTACAACGCTGTTGCGACTTTCTCACTGTGTCTTCTAGCACAAGCTTATGAGCATGCGTATAACTTATTGCAAATACTGTCAGTTTTTTCTAACTGTAGACTTCCGCGAAAACTGATCTGTATAGCGCTGAGCTAGAAATGACTGTCAATACGTTAATCCAAATTGATAAGCTGGTTCAACTTTTAGAATCTCCTGTATTTACTTGTAGGTTCACTCAAGTATCCTGATTCTATTTCTAAAATCCTACAGACTTACGCCTCCAGTTATTAGAGCCGGAAAAGTTCCCTCATCTCTATAAATGCCTTTACGGCTTATTAATGCTTCTTCCTCAGTCATCTGCCTTTGCTGCTTTAAAGAATAGATTAAATAGTGTGAGTGCAATAGGATACCTCCACACAACACCTCGAACGTACGTATTTCAATCTCATAATAACAATGTAATTGAAGCTTTTTCTATTTTTCAGCATCAAAAAATACAGAGACTCATAGATTCTTTAGCATGACATCAAGTACTGGCTCCTCTACCTTTGAAAGACCAAGTAGACTAAAAGGGAGGGAAGATAGCGGCATAAAGTGGCATGACTTACTGGAAAAGTTTAAGAGCGTCCAGGACCGAGCGAAAAGATTGCAAAGATCTGGAAATAACTATGACGATGGAGCTGGGATGAATGGTATTCGCGCGACAGAAGATGACAAAACATTCAAAGACCTAACACGTCTCCATGGACCAACACCATCAATGAAGAACACGACAAACCCAGGAAATCAAAGCTTAAGTAAGCAGAAACCGAGCTATGGGAATTTCAGACGATTAGGGAGTGCGATGCAAAGCAGCCGGCATAAAAGATAAATGAAACATACTATAATTGAATTTTAATGAAGCTGTTTCAAATACTTAGATTAGAGAATCACTTTAACCCTTCCTTGGGCTTGCTCTTTCAACTAGTCCCTCAAACATACTATCTCGCTGCCTTGTCATCTTAAATACCTGCGCTCTCATTGCTTCTAATTCGAGTCTAGCTAATTGTACATCTTGAGGCAAACTATAGAAGTTCTTTACCTCTTTTTCAAGCTCTTGGACTGTGCTATTTAGATCCTTGAAATGAGCTTCTTCTAATTTAATATCATGAATAGTAATATTTGTGGGGATAACATTATTAGACAACAAAGCCACCCGATCTCGAAGCTCAGGTAGCTTTAACACTGTAGCCTTGATCATACGTTGATAATGAATCGCATTTTTCGTCGGATCTGCTTGAGGCTGATACGCGTCGCTCTGAAGCTCTTGTATAAGGGAATTGATGTTTTCTAGCTCAGAGTTGAGATAAGCCTCGAGGGCGGCAAGGTGAGTGCTGCTATGTTCTAATGTATCGGATGTGACCTGAAGCTCAAGTATGCACTGCCCAAGTTTCTCAATTTCTGGCCGAGATCGTTTGAATGCTACGCTCAAGCCAGATAAAGCCTCAAGACTGATACGCCCATCACGCGTTAGGCTTTGCTCGAGGGAAGCGAGCAGGTCGGCATTTGGATCTTGAGCTGCCATGGATTGAAAATCTTCCAGAGCTCTAGCCTGAACTTGAGCGACGAGCACGTCAGCCTCATCGGCTGCTTCATTCACGGCCGCAAGTGCCAACAAAGCTTTCAGCGTCTCGTCATTTCTCTCAAAGGTCGGAGGGGGGTGGCCGTGAAACTTTTCCAACAGCCATTCGTCAACGTAATTCCATTCTTTCGCCACAGCTAGTTGCTTTCGCGCCGCTGAGGGTGAGAAGATAGCTGTTGGGAGTAAATGGGCCATGTGTCCGATTGTGCCCCGCGTCGCTGAGGTATCGCTTGAGGTTCAAAAAGGGTGTCCCTAGGAAGCGAAATTGTCTGACAAGGCTGCCGCATAATATTAAGGACGAGGCAGGGGGAAATGCCAAGTTGCCTGAGTCAAGAGTGTTAGACATTGACAATGTCGAATTAACCTATTTTTATTCTGGCTAATGGGCTTTCGATTGCTTTCCCGTACACTCCGTTCCTGATTTTAAGAACTCTACTCACTCGACTGCATCTACGCTGTAGGTAGCGCAACCATGATCATTCATCTATCGGTCCTCGCCCTCACGGCGTCCCTTTCCCATACCTTCGTCCGCGCACTCTCGTCTTCAGAGATTCCCGCCCACACGCCGATTTCGTCCTTGCTTGAGTCAGCTGATGCCCATTTAGCCAAAGGCGAGACCAGTAACGCTCTCCTATACTATGATGTTGCCGTTTCCCGCGATCCCCAGAACTACCTGACGCTCTTTAAGCGTGGGGCAACCTACTTGTCTCTCGGCAGGCACGCCCAGGCTACCTCGGATTTCGACAAGGTTCTCACTATTAAGCCAGGCTTTGAAGGGGCCCTCTTGCAGCGAGCGAGAATCAAGGCTCGCAGTGGTGATTGGGACGCGGCCAAGAAAGATTATCTCACTCATGGCAAGTCAAAGGATCAGCTGGCAGAGCTCGAGGAGGCACGCAAAGCGGCTACTTTTGCGGTGGCAGCGGAAAAGAAAGGCAATTGGGATGAGTGTGTGGAACAAGCTGGGCGCGCCATCAATATCGCGAATAAAATGGCAATTCTACGCAAATCACGGGCCAATTGTCGTTTTAGAAAAGGAGAAGCACTTGAAGGGATTAGCGACCTGAGACACCTGTTGCAGCTGGAGTCTGGAGCAATAGAGCCGTACTTGCAAATTTCAGCCATCACTTTTTACGGCCTATCAGACATGGAACATGGAATTGACTACCTAAGAAAGTGCTTACATTCCGATCCGGACTCGAAACAATGCTTGACGCTCTATCGCCGCGAAAAATCTCTGAAGAAACAAGTTGAACAAATAAAAAAGAATCTCGAGCGACGCCAGTATGCCACAGCAATCAAGGCCTTACTCGCCTCTGCCGATGATGAAGGCCTCATTCAAGAAGTAAAAGACGATCTGGAAGCGTTCCGGAAAGATGGGACTATTATGGAAAACTTACCCAACGGTTTCTACGCCGACATCGTGGAGATGACGTGTGAAGCGTACTACTCCGTGAGTGTTGGGGTGCATATCTTCTCCACCTGTCTACTAACATGAATGCAGCAAAAAAAATACCAAAAAGCGCATACGTGGTGTGACGAAGCACTCACGTTCAATAAAAATTCCCTCTTTGGCCTCCTTGCCAAAGGTCAGCGTCAAATGCAAACCGAAGAATTTGAGGCGGCCATCATCACGTTCCAAAGCGCTGCGGATCGCTATCCCGATGACGAACATACTGCCGAGATGCTCCAAGAAGCCAAGATCGAAGCGAAGCGGGCAAAAAACAAAGACTACTACAAGGTCTTGGGAGTTTCGCGCGACGCCGATGAACTTCAGATCAAGTCAGCCTATCGCCGGATGACCAAACTTCACCATCCCGACAAGGCTCATAAACAAGGCATCCCAAAAGAGGTAGCAGAGAAGAAGATGGCCGCAGTGAATGAAGCCTACGAAGTTCTCGGGAACAAGGAGCTGAAGGCAAGGTACGATCAAGGCGATGATCCTAATAGCCAAGAACCACAATATGGTCAGTCATATGGGCAGCAAGGAGACTTTTTCATGCCTAGTGGAGGCGGTTTCCCATTCGGTCAAGGTACCAACTTCAAATTTAAGTTTAACGGGCAAGAATTTCGTTACACATAAGAGTTTTACTTTGACATGACATGGCGTTTGGTGTTAGACGGCATATCTTTACTGTAGGAAAATTGGATGTATTATATGAGTATGATGTGTGGACGTTAGCTTTTACCATAATTAAATTTATCGGAGTCAGCCAGTGGGCGTGATAAAATATTAATTATTCAGCATAGTGTATTGGGGAAATGTTAATGATATGCACGCATCTAGTGATAATAACGCCAATGATATATTCGCAGAATAGTAGCAGTCATAAAATCATCAGTTGTAAATATTGTTACGAAGGTTGCTCATAGGCCCTCCGTACGACCCTTGAAAATTGATCGAATTTCACATTTTCTCGGACTATTATACCTTTTGCCTCATTTTCTTTGTTTAATGGAATTTTAACCATTGATCCGTCTATCTGCCACCCGCAAACACTAATCAAGAATTTTTCTAGTGCATCACCGCGTATTCCCAACCATGACTCGAGAACTTGCTTTTCGATTTCACGAATTGATTGGGAGACGGTTAGTGCGATACGAACACGTATTAGCTCCTCAAACCCCGAAACGTCTGCAATTAGATCGGCATACAGATCATCACTATCAAGCGTTGACCAAAATTCTGAATACGATGCTTGAGACAGCAAGTTATGAAGAATATTTAATTTTTGGACGGCCTCTGACAGAGGCGCATCACCAGCGGCAGGAAGAGCAGACGACGACGATATGGGTGTTAGAATGTGTGGTGGTAAGAGATGCAACGCAAGGGAAAAGTCAGGTGAAGGAAATATGGTGAGGCATTTGACGAGAATGTTGGTAATGATTTCGTCTTTCGTTAAGTGCGGATTAAACTGAAATCTAGAATTTGAGATAGATGGTTAGCCCTGGTACCGCAGAAAAGCACACAGAACAGCGTTGGAGGAAGAAATCTTTCAGATAGAGCTAATAATGGACATCAGTGGAAAGAGGGATTCAATCTCTTCACCGTCAGGTAATAGGAAACGTTAAAAAACGATCATCACAAGGGGATTGATACCAGTGGGATCTTCAGCCGCATAAAACTTACAATTTCAAGAGTGCCAAATTCGCATATGTGTCATTGGTTCGATTTTCACATTGCTGAAGAACGTAATCCTGGAAAATTGTGGTAGTTTCTGGATTATATCTGTCGAGACCATTCAAGATCTCATGAATATGATCTGGTCGATCAAGGGCATGATCAAAAGACATCCCCATTTCAGAGGGTGACTTTGGTTGAGACAAGGGAGATGCAAATTAATTTCGTCGAAGTTTGCATTTTCAAGCTCTCAACCTTAAAATGAATTAGCCGAGATATAAGTCACGTGCATGTATTAGTTCCCAGTGTAGAAGTGGAGTCCTACAGGCCACTTAAGAGAAAAGATTAGCTCATTAAAAAAGTCATGAGATAACGGAATTTATATACATCTGCTTCCAGAACGATATCAATCTGCTTTTCTTGCCGCCGCACATATCTCACGTTCTCCATCCTCTTGAACGGTCAGTCTATTGCCTTCTGGGAGCGGTAGACAAAAAGGAGCTACTTGGCGAATCAGATACTGGTACGGCCTTAGAGATAGAAAAGGCTTTGTAATATATTTCAAGAGACGCCAATTGGAAACATTATTGATGAGTGGAAATAGACAGATTTGTGGCTTGTTAGTATAGCCAAGTGGTTTAGTAGCCCCTTTCTGCAAAATTACACGCTGAATCCAACAGGTATGGCCGGTAAGACCTTCCGAAAACACTCTCTACTGCCAAATCTCAGGCTTTAGTATCGTTTATCGTATTAGGCATCAGAAATACCCTTTTCATCTCAAAGGAAAAGAGGTAAGCACCGTATTCAAACCAGAATATTAAGCAAGAATACTGATGGTGAGAACCCTCAGTGCTTAGTTCTTCAAAAAAGCTTCGATGAGAAGGGGTATCAATAACATCCAAAAATTTAGACGTTCGAAGCACAGATTGAGGCTGATAGAATTAAGAAATGTGGGAGATTCCAAATGAACCCTAATCCGAAGTTTACAAAACATTGACACCATCTAGAGGTCTCAACCCGAGGCAGGCCAATACTTAAATAAAATACATCTAGATACATCTAAAGTATTTTAAAATCCTAAAAATATTAAAATTAGTTAGCACGTAGATAAACACAGTTGAGTGATGTCTACAAAAAAAGAGGTTGTTGGGGCCTGAAAGTAGGAGAAGAACGTTTCGTTACCAGAAGTCAATTCTGGCATATTCGGGCATGTGTTAGTGATTACGTCCTGCCATGTTCTTTGCATTTCAGAGAGTTTACTATCACTTCAGGTACGAATATTATATAGTTATTAAAGCTAAATTTCAATTTTGCCTGAATAAATGGTAACATCTTCCAACAAAAATGGGATATTTCTTTAAAAAAAACCTTATAAAAATATCATCGATTAAGATGGTGATTCCAGGTAATCCACCTAGCTTCATGGGATTATCAACAATAAGTCCAAACTGTAGTGTTAATCAGAGTACTAATGAATGTGTGGCTACGTTGATTAGTGTTCGTATTACATGTAGTCTGACATTGAAGGGGATGAGAGAATGAGGAACTATATTTCTCATCTCAATATATATTCCACACGTGACTCTACTTAATGAGACAGGGATCCATGAATATTAACAGACTCGAATGACCCAGAGACTAAGAACATTCTGTGTGGTTAATCCAACACAGTTACCGATGAATCCCAATGCTTCTAAACGACGAAAATTAGGATTCGGATCTAAATCTTATGCAGACGAAACTTTACAAGGTGATAAAGATTATGCCAGTCGTTCTCAGCCAGCCATGCAACCTACTCGGTCTAACGCTGAAAAAAATAATCTTGTACCATCCAAGAATGGAGAAGCCGCCGCCTATGCAGCTGGAGAGTCTTACTCTAGCCTTTTTAAACTTCAGGTTGATGAGCTTCTGAAAGAGGTCAAGCCAAGCTATGAGAAAAATCTTTCAGGTGTAGATGACGCGCTTCATATGTTGAAAAATACAATTGAAGAAATAGAGGAGCGTGAACCTCTATCCGTAAGTACATCGAAGTATATGTATCATAGAACTAACTACTATCTTAAAGATTCCTGAAGCCTCCAAAATTCTATACAAGACTCACAAGGTTTCAATACCATATCCTGATCCAAATCCTGATAAGACTTCAGCCTATAAACTGTCGTACAAGAAACCTAATAAAATCAATGTAATTGGTAGCTATGCCCTGAAAACCATGATCAAAACCAAGTCTGTTTTCTGCATAGACATGATAGTCGTGATGCCAAGCTCAATCTTCCAAGAAAAAGACTACCTTAACTATAGATATTTCTATAAACGTGCATTTTATCTTGCTTGTATAGCCGCAGGTCTTGAATTAAATTTATCTAAAGGCTGCTCATATCGGTACGAGTACACTGATGGAAATAATCTCCGCCCGAATTTAGTAGCAACGTTCAATTATCGTTAGGTCCTCGAATCTAAAGTCCATTCCTTTTCACTAATACTTTATAGCCAATTCATCTTCTAAGGATCCTGCTTTTGACATTCGAATCATCCCTGCTGCCCCTGCAAATCTATTTCCCATAACAAAGCTTAGATTAGATAAGAATTCTATCCGGCCTAAAGACGAATCATCTGAAATCTTAACAAAACATGTACCTACGCCATTTTATAATTCTTCCTTGACTTCGGACTGTAACCTTGAGACGTATCTCAAGCTACTCCATGCCACAACTAAAACTTCACCTAGTTTTCGAGACGCATGCATTTTGGGGAGAGTTTGGCTTCGGCAACGAGGATTTTCAAGCCAAATTGATGGGGGTGGCTTTGGAAGTTTCGAATGGTCAGCTATATCTGCTCTGCTACTCATAGGTGGCGGGCCAAAAGACCAGTCAGTCCTTTTATCTGGCTACAGTAGTTACCAGATGTTCAAAGCCCTGCTTCAATTCATAGCTTACAAGGATCTCGTCAGTAACCCTTTTATATATCAGGCAACTAATATCACTTTACAAAAGCCGATTGCTCCTATTGTATTTTACGATAGTCCACGTGACCATAATATTTTATACAAGATGAGTCCATGGTCTTACAATGCCTTACAAAATGAAGCAAAAATAACTCTCGACACGCTCAATCATAACGATGGAGGTTTCGGACAATTTGACTCTACGTTCATACTAAAAATATCCCAACCTTTAATGAGATTTGATTGCAATTTTTCGATTTCTTCCGAGACAGTGGCGCCAAAATTACAATCAGGTGATCACACAACGCACGATAGAAACTTTTGCTATCGTTTATACCATATACTGCAGCAAGGCTTGATGGATAGGGTGAGCCTTATTCATATCAAAGAACCCTCATCTATCTCATGGTCAACAAGGTTGATAAAACCAAATAAAACCAATCAAAAAATATTAGTATCAGTCATGTTTGATCCTATAAACATTGGCCGATTAGTGGATCATGGCCCCCCAGCTGAGGAGAAGGCAAAGGCCTTAAAATTTAGGAACTTTTGGGGAGAAAAAGCTGAGTTACGTAGATTCAAAGATGGCCAAATCCTTGAAAGTCTTATCTGGCCATCAAGCTCTTTATACTCTCTCTTTGAGAGTATTGTGACCTACATCATAAATCGGCATATCGGTTCGGATACAAGTAAGAGTCTTACATTCGTGGGTGGAGAACTCGAAGAATTACTCCCCAATTCGAATGCAGGACTTGCACCATTTGAGACTCTCAAAGAAGATTTTAACACACTTCAATCTCAAATTCACAAAATCGAGGGGCTCCCGCTTCAGCCTAGACAGATATCTGCCCTTGACTCCCAACTGCGGTACACGTCCGTCGAACAACCTTCATTTGGACCAGGAAAATTTCTTAAAAAACCTGCTGAAGTCTTATTACAATTTGAAGCTTCAGGGAAATGGCCCGACGACCTTGTTGCTATCCAGCGGACCAAGGTAGCGTTTCTTCTCAAAATTAGCAGTCTCCTTGAAGAAGTCGATGGTATTATCAGCACACGAGTTGGACTCGAGAATGAGTCCTATCCACTTCAGAACTGTGCATTTTTAGATATTATCTTCTCATCAGGGTCAGTTTTTCGCCTTAGGATACACCATGATAGGGAGCAAACACTTTTAGAAAAACAAAGCAGGGAAAAATCTATCACTCAACTAGAACGTGAAGAAGCTGTCTCTGCACTATCAGTTTACAGAAAAACTTATGTTCAACTTCCGCTTCTCACACAGTCTATAAGCACGCACTGTACTCGCTTTCCTTTGCTATCTCCTACTATTCGCCTTGTAAAGCTCTGGTTCGATAGTCACATGCTTCGGAGGCATTTTAGTGATGAATTAATAGAGCTGATTGTTGCTCGAACATTCTTACAACCATATCCATGGCAAGTCCCATCATCACTCGCAACAGCTTTTTTGAGAACAATTTTATTCTTATCTCGATGGGACTGGAGATCTACGCCCCTCACCATTGATTTTAGTGGAACTATGACTAACGATGAGCTTGGGTCTATAGGTACTCGATTGGAAGCATGGAGAAAAATTGATCCAAATTTGAATAGAACCGTACTTGTTGTTGCCTCAAATCACGATAAAACAGGCACAGCTTTCTCTGATCGACATCCTTCGAAGATGATTGCCGCTCGTATGACAGCTCTAGCTAGATCTGCCTGCAAAGTTGTGAAAGAGAAAGCATCATCATTGGAGCCTGCATCACTCTTCATAACATCAACTTCTGAATATGACTTTTTGTTGCATCTTTCAAAAGATTTTATAGCGAAACCCATAGCAGATAATAGCAGACGCTCTAAGTTTAAGAATCTCGAAGTCCAATTTGGAACTAGTACGTCTAATATTGGATATGATGCCGTACAGCTCTTTCTTGCAGAGCTCGAAGCTTTGTATTCTGATCACATCATATTCTTTTATAATAGCTTCTCTGGATCCACCATCACAGGAATATGGAACCCTCAATCAGCAACACCTAGATCATTTAAAGTGAACTTGTCTTATTCGACATGTATTTCAAATACTAAGAAAAGCGAAACTGATTTGGTCACCATAAATAAATCAGCCATATTGGCGGAAATAGCAAGACTTAGCGGAAATATAGTAAATAAGGTAGAAATTATAAAGTAAATATTCAAGTGATTCAGCAAAAAATTATGATATTCCGGGTGCCTAAAGGCAAACAGATATGACTCTCAATGGAACTAAAGCTAAAGGTGAGTGATCTAAAAAAAAATAAGAAATTCATTACGTGCTATTAGTTATAGACAACCCAACGATCCGAGGTTATCATGCCAGACAAAGGTGGTCATTGAGCTCATGTTTGACTCAAATTATCACTGGTGATTACTCCAATATTTTATTTTTTCTCCACAGTACAGTTTGCGACTATTGGATCCCACATAAAAACAAGGGCTATTTAGAACGCGAAAGCTATGATTTTTGTAGCACAAGTTTTATCCGACTGTGTTTGCGCACTTAAATTACGACTTATGTATGACATGCGTTTATTGAGGTTCTATTGAATACTCGGAGGTACCTCTACCCTCTTGTTATCGCTCATAGTGGGCGAAGGCACACGTGTCACAGCCCCTGTTCTTTCATTACAAGCCCTAATAGTGCAGTGACGCAGGGGTATTATTAACCATACGATCGGCAATGATATTTTAGGGGTATATCCTCGTATGAGCAAGGGATAGAGTTGGAAAGTTTCCCTCACCAAATCATGCGTAACGCCTTCTCTATTCATTATTCCAACCAAATTCATCAATGTCTTTGTTCCCTCTACGTGTGGTCGGCGTTAAGTATAGAAAAAAAAAAATTTAATACAGAGATTAAAATGAATTGATAAAGATCTCTAATAATTTTCAGTTATTTGTGAATGTCTCATGGTTGTCAAGTCTGCGATATCACTAAGACTACTCTACAGCATGTATTCATTCTATTCTACTAAATATCATTACTCAACTAAAATCAACAGAGATCAGAGAATTTAAATAAGATCAGTATTTTAAATATGACTTGGTCACAACTCTAATCCAGTTGGAGAATTAGGCTTACCGTTCCATCGAGCTAGACACTTGCTCTATCAGAAAAATCTCAGATCTATTCTATATTTCATTCCACCAAGTGAGAGGTATATAGCGCGGCCAGCTCGTGTCTCTCTGGAAAAAGTACTGGTTGCCTACCAACACTTAGAACCGAGGAAGAGGAAGAATTGGTAACATTTGTTTGCCGTTCTTAGGAGACTAGTTAGATGATACACCTCGAACTAGTTCTGAAATTTCAGAGGTAGAATGTCGGGCAAGATGCCATCCGAAATACCCTCAACGAAAGAGGATTTCATCGGTAGATTGCAAGAAGCCAGCCCTCGCTTACCAACGAACACAAGAGGATACGACTAAAATGGACGGAGCAAAATCTTTACTTTGATTTAAATGATGGGAAAAGTATTGTTTGGAGTGATGAAATATACATCAAAGATGGTTATGTCATCAAAGTACATGTCACCAGAATGGTGACTCTCAGTTCATCATTTCCTTGCTGATTTTCAACCACGAAAATGATTATGTTTATTCCGTAGTATTTGTCCGGGGAATTCTTCTGATTAAATCCTATTGAGGATGTACGGGGCTTGATGAAAACTTATATACAATATCGTTACTGAGACTTTGATTAGGGAAGGCAACGTCGAAGGGCTGAGATTCGTCCTATCATTCTGGAGGCGTGGCGAGAATGCATCAGACCGGAAACGCTTGAACAAATTCTTGGAGGCATGCATGCTAGATGTGAAGAGGTGATTAGAGCTCAAGACAGATCTATTGACCACTAGCTGTAATAGTTTAAATTGAATCTAACTCTAATAAATGTTCCTATCACCATACTTTTAGTGTTTGAGTCTAAATTTTAGTGTATAAAGCAGGGAGGTATTCATTCTACGGTAATTTTTCACCAGGATAATCTACCAATTGAACGTTTGCGCTGTGTCTATTGAAACGGGGCATGCCAGGGTAGTTAGCTTCCATATTCATGATAAGATTGACCAGATAAACCTAGAAAATTGGCATGGAGGCTAATTATTACCCCCATGACCCGCTTTTGCAGATATCGTGTTTATGGAGTATTTGTGCTCTTTAATTAAATAATTACATGTCCAAAGGAGTTTTCTCGCTTCAGGGGTTTGATGCGGGATAGATGCGCTAATGTAGCAAGGGGGCCATTCCGCTCATGATGAGTCCTTGTATTTATTTGACGTCTTCGCCTATTCGGGGCACTATATGTACATGTACAGTGGTACAAGGGTAAGTTAACTAACTGGTCATTTACAGGGGTTATACGAC
>JAATOF010007798.1:0-16732 GCA_013170925.1 Podosphaera leucotricha
GGAGTCATAAACACAACTTGGGGGATTAGGAATTGGGAGTAAAATTTCCTCAAAATTTATTGTCTTGATCATCTTGTATTCTAGATTATGTTAAAAGGGAGCGTTTAACAGAAAAGTTTGAGATAAAGGCAGAGTAGGAATTGGCAATCTTCATATAAGAATTACCAGAATTTGCAGAATGCGAGACTAAACTAATTGGAAAAACAAGAGACGAACATAAATCATAAAGCGCTTCGAGCTCGTAATCTTCAAGTAGACTGAAAATTTAAACTGGATTAGTAGTTGAGAGATTAAAGTTGGTGTCCATGGTTATCGATAATGATGCTTGTTTACGACGTGAACCAGTGCGATCGATGTAGATTGATACCGTTTGTTAAGGTATTCGTACATAATAAACGCCAAGAAACGGTTGCTAACCGATCTTATTAGTCATCTGTAAGTACATGTACCTTACGTTTAAGGATTTAGTACCTTGCGCTTAACATTCCCGGTCATGGTATATACGTTCGTTTCTATTTGATCTGATGTAACTAGCAAGCCAGCTCAAACCTAAGTATTAGGAAAATTTGGGTACTAGATAAGTACTGCAAATTTGAGGATCAGTTATTTAAGATATCTTTCATACGTCCTATGTCCTTATGAGACAGAGGCCTAGAACACAACAAACAATCAACAGCACATACACACAACCTTAGCTCATGTACATGATGTCACATACATGTACGTCACGGGATTGACACGGCTAGGGCTGAGCAAGTGTTTAAAGGGAGATATGGGAAGGTTCGAACAAAGAATTTTGTTATATTTGAACCGTTGAGGCTTGCTAGCTATCAAGGAGCAATATATTAAGAATAGATCTAACAAACAGTAGTTCTAAATTAACAAGCAAGGACGATTCTGTTAAGCGCCTAATGCACTTCACAATCTAATTACCGTTTGATAGTAAGGAGGCTGAATCCGTCACAGGATATCATCTGACCAAATACATATGCATCCCAGATAGCGAATTATGAGACAGAGTTTAATAGGGATCACAGACGTGTAAATGCGTTGATTTGAGGTAAATAGATGTATCTCACCCAACCAGAATCTCTTCCTTAGTTTAGATGTCCAAGAAATATAAGCCCCATAAACTAAAGTTTCGGTATCGTAATAGATTGAACCATATAGAAGATTATGTTGTAGATTAATCGCATAGGTGAGGATATAATCGAACCAAACAACAGATGCTGGTCAACCTTCAACGGGTATAGGACGACTGATATTAGCAATATCCGAGAAAAATATACTTTGGAACAAGAAATAATAGTTCGCTAAACTACCTAAGATAGTGAGATAGATATACGAGTGAGACTTCCTGACCTTGGATTTCCTTTAGATATAGAGGTTGTATTTCTCCACGGCGAGAGTTATTTCGGCAGAGGACAACTCATAAGCGATAAGCGAGGGAAAAGTTAATGGGTTTGCCACGGTTTGGATGCGATTGAAGAAGTTTATGTCAATTGGCTGGCGTACTACACCTAGCCTTGAATGCTATATACCTGTTAGCTCGTCTTATATTAAAACACTCAGCGTCTTTGGAACTTAGGGAACGCCCTCGCAGAAGTCCTGACCCAACTACCGACAAAGTTTGAATGATATAGAGCACTGAGTAAAAGAAGAGCATTTAATAGTGATAGAACTCGATGGCCCTTAACCAAGTATTACCCTGAGACTTTATACATTGAATTTAAGACCATTTCTAAACAATTGAATAGACATCTTCAGCGAATGCTTTATTTTACATTCTGCATGAAGCTTCCGTCAACTATTAGAAGACAGAGCCAACTAGTATCACCCATTGCTTTTATAAAAAACGATCCACTAATGAAATTATCCATCGATGACTGTCACGGCTCGGATTAGGCTGATCTCATGTAGTCATATCATGAGGTAATGTGTTGTATTATTTGTTTTCTTTCTTTTGGCGAGGCTTAGCTCGTGTGTAAACACTCCTCGCCTTCCTTGCCTTTCTTCTCTGCTTTACACTACAACTTTGTAGATCGTTAAAAAATATCAAGCCTTTGCTAGTCCTTACAATTAAAGCTGGATATTATGTTTTATTAATTTCTTTGGGGATATTTTTACACCCACTTTGTTATCTCAAGCCATTACCATTATCAATCATGTGTGCTTTGTCTTTTGTATTATCTTGGGAATTTGATAATCCAGCTGTTCCAAGTTCAGGAACATCGAGAAATACATGTATATGTCCTGACATAAGACAGAGAGCGCACAGTATTCTGAAGAGGAACTCCTAGAAATCTTTGAGTATCATTACACTAGCAGGTTTTGATCTGATACCAATCACAACCTCTGGCACCCTTCTATCGTTTTGCGAGTTCAAATTAGCCACAGATTCGGGTTGAGATTTCTACAGCAGGTTTGCTGGTACCGCCCAAGTTGCCTTTATCGGGATCCTTTCCCAGCTCCTCTTTATCCATCAACGAATTTTACATCAGTAGTGGAATCGGGATAATTTTGCTGTTCTAAATTTCCATAGACCGATATTCAGCCAGCACTTCCAGTTTTGGTTTTTGTGCCAAGAAGTTTAGGAGCGAAATCACGAGGGAATTCTGAGCTGATATTTAATATACCAATCGCGTGTTCGATTTAGTCTCTTCTCGGCCTCAGGATGAGCATCTGAGATACTTTTAAGGCCTCTCAAAAAGTCCTCCCTCTCGGCTACAACTTGTCCAGACGTGACTAACGTCCGGAGAAATACCCAAACGGACTCGTGGGTCCATTTATATAAGACAGTTAAATGAAGAGTTTTTGAAAAGATTGTCGAAGCTAGATCTGCTGATTCAAGCTTGGATAGACAGTAAAGTACAAAAGAGAAGCCAGAGGTATCAGCGGGATTTTGTAAGCACCAGCGCAGAGTAATAAATGTTATTTTCTCCATATCAGAATTATCTCCTGATACTCCAGAGGCTAGGCTTGCATAATTTGAAAGGCAAAGCCAACGCATATGAGACCAAGCATAGTAGTTCCTCGGATGTCTCTCAGCTGCCACTAATATAACTGTTTCTAAATCCAGAGCCGCATCAAGTTTTGCTTTTTTGAGTAAACTCTGTTCTAAAATCCATCTGCGATGACCCCATAGCGTAGGAGATTTTGTGTGTCGATAAAGATATGAAGTTAAATACCCATCTAGCCAGAGCAATTCATCCCTCAGCACTTGGAGAGCCTCAACTTCGCCTCTTTCCAGCTGGGCTTTGATGAGTCTCTTTCTACAATTGGCGGCTGTCAAATTTTCTGGATCCATTAGTAACATTATTGCTGACGCGTCCCGCAATCTGTGGGTATTTTCCACCAAACAAAGTCGCAGATGTGTGAGCAGGATCTCACGCGCAACGATGAACGCTTGGATCATCTTACTTTTGGGAATAGCTACACAGTGGCCATCCTGAATGAAACAACTTCCCGGTGGGAGCGTGTGACTTTCTCCAAGGATTTCTATTTCTAGTCGAGTCCCTGAGCCAGAATTTAAAGCGTGCGTGATTCGAGTGTAAGTGCTGAGCATATCAGCATCCCCATGGTAGAATGTGGTTACTTTTGCAGGTGACGACATTCCTAGTTGAGACGGCCCTGAAATACTTTAGCTGGTCCTAAAAGTAGACCACAACAGCTCTGCGTCGTAAACTGTGGCCTCGACGGAAATCGACTCGGCTTTGTCCACTCAAATACCAAATGTGGATATATTAGCGACAAATTTAAGCCTACCTACCATAAAGGTCTGAAATCATTTTGGTCAGCCTCGTCAAACGTTTTAACGTAACTCTATGCTTTTCACATACATGGCTTACACATAAAGATCGTGCTGTAAGATTTCATACGGGAGCGTCTCAGGATGCCTTCTCTCATTCTCAATATTTTCCTAATACAGCTGGCTATCCATCTGGTGAATACAGTAGGAGCTTCTTCTGTAAACAGCACGGTACGTTGTTTAATCCACAGAACTTTGGACTATTCATTCATAGTATACAGTTGTGGAACTTGTGGTGTTATTTACCCCAGTCGAAGTCAACATCATTTGTTGAACAAGAAGAACTTAAAATTCAAGTCATCAAGCTACGCAAACAACTCAATGCCACAAGCAGTCAGGACGAGTTTGCAAAATGGGCGAAACTTCGTCGACAGCACGACAAAGTTTTAGAGCAGCTTGAGAAAGCAAGTACGTCAATTTGTGCTTCGTCTGCTTTCATCTAAATTGGAATCTAACCGTCCATAGAAGCCTCGACAGATGGCGCAAAATCTACTTTTATGAGCATAGTTACAACACTGAGATGGCTGAGCACAAATGGACTTCGAATGCTTATACAAATATGGTATCAAAAAAACCCTGTCTTCTATATTCCCCACGGTTGGATACCCTATTATGCGGAATGGCTACTCTCTTTCCCTAGGGCTCCAATAGGCAGCATTAGTGTACAAGCTTGGTTCCTTGCGTGTGCATCGTTCATTCTATTAACGAGTGAAGCAATCGGAGCTTTGTTAACACTTATCAGTGATTGTAGAACTCCATTGTACAGCGGTAGTAAAAGTCGTAAGGATGTAGCTACAGGCGGCGTAAAAATTTAGATGACAATCAAAATCTTTAACGTATTTTAAGACCAGGTAATGTTCCTCATCAATAAAAGACACAAAAGTCACTATTGCTGTTTAAAGCTGTGACATTGCAACACGAGTGAGATAACTCTTGGCAGAGTATTTTACTTTTTCTAGGCATTCTTTTTGACTTTGAGTAATCATTGAGGATTACTAAAGCTTCGAAAGTGCCACAGTCAGACCTCAGAAGTGAATTTGCTTTGGGGTAAGCCTTCACGATTTTAAGAGCAAGGAATGAATTCGGATCAAGAACGAGACACTGTTTGAACGTAGTTTGAAGAAAGTGGTACACTAAATTTGGATTGAGAGTAATAATTTAAAGTGAAGTACAGTTAAGTACTGAGCCAAAGTCTCGGATGGACGTATAAATACTTTTTGAACCCTCCCGCCACTAAGCTGTTTTCGGCGAAGTACTTAGAATCGGTGGAATTTTGTTAGCCTTGTTGCCAATTCAGACGGTGTCGAAAGTCTGTCTTCAATTTATCATGTCCCTCGACTGGGGAACGTAAGTATTCCCCAGATAATTGCACGGCTCTCTCTCCATCCACATGACTGACTATTTTTAGTGTTAAAGAGGTCCTTATATTTTTCGCACCAATCCTCATTCCCAAGGTCATTGGGTACTATCGAGCTATTCGGACAACACCTGATCGCCATACAATACGACCAATACCTCCAGCAATCTCACGTTCCTTTTTCCTATTATTCCTAATTACCATCTACTTTCTTGTTCAGTCCTTACCATATTTCTCGCCTGAAGAAATCTTCTCTATCACAAAATCTCGAATTAGAACACCGAACGATGTCCTCTTTGCGCGTTTGTCTGCCGTTCGTCGGTTTGGTCTGACAAGATACGACGAAATTCTAAAATCCAAGTTCTCATCTGTCGAGTCACGTCTTTTATACTTTCAGTATGGACCTTCTACTATAGTTGATTGCACTTTCTGTAGAACCGATGACCCCCGATCTTACTTCTATTACTCCCTTCCAGCCCTTCTTTTCCCCCACCTCCTTAATCTATCAATACTAGGACTATCAACTAGCAATTTTATCACTGGCCGGGAAGGAAACGTTTGGAGAACCCAAGCATGCATCGCTGCCCTTGGTGCGGGCGCTCTGGATCTTTACTTGGTAGCTAGCTATTCATACCGAAATAATTCGCGAGCTGCTCGGCTGGAAGATATAGATTTCTTTTTTTGGAAATCTCGTATACACCGGTTTTTAGCTCTAGCTTTCCTGGACGGATTATTCTCTTGGATCTTGTATCTCTCATCCACCGGAAGGGCCTTTCCTCACCCCCTTCCCCTGCAAGACCGAATTGATGTTGCTTCCCACACTCTCGATAGCGTCCGTTCGAAGGTTTTCGCCACTGAAGTACTCAAAAATACTGTCGTCCGAGACGACAACCTTAGAAGTATTAGCCAGAAATATTGGACTAATGAGGTGCAGTTTAGTAGAGCGATAATGGAAGAGCGAGAAGTTGTTGAGTGTGTGAATGATGCTCTGGAGAGACGAATAAGCATCAATCGTATAGAAAAGGATGCTCAAGACTATGCTAAAGATGTCATCACATCTATTCACAAATGTGCCGAAAAAAATACATGATAAGGCAAGAACTATCTGAATTGACACGTAGTAGTTACGATCATGAAATATGAAAATTAAAGAGGCACATGTATAATAATCATTCATAGTAAATCACAGTTATGAACTACAAAATACCTGTGTAGTCTCCACTGTCTCTTATTGATAATCCAAAGTGATTGTTTTGTCAGTTAACGTGAAGAGATGACACCAAAACTGGTATGACAAATTACGGTGGCCTAACACTGTCTATTTTCTCTGTGATTTGATTTGATTTCGATTAACCTGATTAGGAAACCCAAGGACCCGTGCAGCAGGTGTCTAACTGTTTATATTTACCCGGCAGGAAACATTTCGGTAAAAACGCCCAAAACAGCCATCTGATATCTTTCTAGTTTTCAGTCTAACTTCAAAAATTGCGATACACTGTATATCCAGTGCGAATTCGGTCTTACCCCTTTCCTGCTCTGTGTATCATTTCCCGCATCGTTGACTCAACTTGACTTATAAGTCGAAACTATTCTAGCTATCCTTCGTCTAAAATCTACTGTGTAATCCTAGCCACATCCTCTGTGCTCTGGATCATGGCCCGATAGGACCTATTTTTCGCCTTTCGCAGGACTTCCCCTCGTCCTCTCGCCCACTTAGGACATGCCATGACTACATGCCTGACATTTTGGGACGGATACCCACACTGGCACTTTGGGCTATCAACTCCAGGTACTTTTCTTCTATACAGGTAAGAAGTTAGCCCGATGTGCTTGCTTCTTATTTGCATGGCGATACTGCTTTGGGCCCTGCTAAGGTTTAGGTGAATTTGGACTGGAGCTCCCCTGTAGTTCATTCAGAATCTGCCTGTTTTTTGGTCCATTGAGATATTTGCTGCTTTCCAAGTCTCAGGATTCGCTGGTGTCGGGTGTCCAGAGTTCTTCTGGCAAGTCCAAGAATGTTTCCATTCCTGGAATGCTGCAATCTTCACAGCCACCTTTTGTCGCCGAATTTGCTCTTCTCTTCCGCGAATTGAAATCCATTCGGCTAAATCATCGCTTGATGTCGTAAATCTCCTCTCTCCCTCGGACGGGCAGCTTGATTCGATTACGCGCCCAAGTAATTGTCCTTGGAACAGGTAGCTTGTCTGATAGTCCGGCATGTGGGACCCTCTTTTGCTTCGATATAGCACTGCACTATTGAGAGCACCCAGGTCTTGTGCTCAAGTACTCGACTGCTTTTTGATTTGTATGCACCTGCGATCTCTGTGGTTTGTAAATATATCTACAAAGATTTTATTAAACACATGTACTCTCATTCTCATTGAAATAAGCAAGAGAACTATGGACAGTATTTGGCAATTCAGGTAAATCATAACGGATACTTTATTGAGCAGAAAATTTGATCGAAGGGTTCTGTAGAAAATCGAATGTACGATTGACAATTTAATGTTGCAGAACTGGGGCATCACAGTAAGAATAACTTCCTATACTAGTGAGCGAGTGTGTGAAATTGTTAGACTCAATGCTGAGGTTTTTTGTTCCAATTCCTTCGAGAACAAGAACACCGCGATATGTGGCATAGGTAAGGGTCTTGCGCTTTTTCTGTCTCAAGTGGGACACAAGTCCAGGACGCCCAGACTGTACTTGGACAATAACCACTACTCTCCAATGATCTGGGTCTAAAGGTGTTGGTGGAGTTTAACATATGTCCTTTTTGAATTTATGTATTTTTTAAATCTTTTGTCATAGCTAATAGGCTAAATACAGTATGATTTAAAAAAAAAATAAAAATAAAAATAACCACTACACCATCCGATCTAGTTCTGGGGCAATACTGAGGCAATTTTGGGCGGTATTCACATCTGGCTACCAAGGCTCACTAGATAATTGATTCCCCTTGGCAGAATTATTCTTTACAGTATTCACGACTTTAAGTTTAGTATGCGAATGCAAAGTTCAAAATATGCTTATTAATTAGATCCATATTGTACAAGCACATGTATTGCCATTCGCTGGGGGTAGTTGGCGAACAAGAACCGAGAATTAGCGCTTAACTGAATCAATCTAGTTAAGCGACATTTATCCACATTAAAATATATTCCGACTAGAAATTTCTTTCCAGATAATCGACAACAACATCGCCGACCACCAAAATGGGTTCGTTCACATCCTCGCCCGCCTTCGTTTGCAAGTGGGAGTTATGTCTTCGACTTTGATCCCAGCTAGCTGCTCTACATGCCAGTTTGCTGAATCAGTCGAGACCGACAACTGCGCCGCATTTTGTGTCATGGGACCAAAATTCAAAGAGCATTCGTAAACATAGGCTAACAATTGGGATCAATTAGGAATTGATCTCGACGCACACCATGTCCGCGGCACCCACCGCAAGGCTCCCAAGAGTGACAATGTTTATCTCAAGCTGCTTGTAAAGCTCTACCGTTTCCTCGCCCGTAAGTTCTCTATTTGTGCCGCGTATCTCACGACTTAACCACCATCTATAAAAGGACGAACCGATTCTTCCTTTAACAAGGTAATCCTGCGTAGACTATTTATGTCGAGAATCAACCGTCCGCCGGTATCGATCTCCAGAATTGTTGCTAGTACCTCTGAAGAATCAAACAACAAGATGATTGTCGTTGTCGGCACAGTAACTGATGATAACCGTCTGTTAACTGTCCCGAAACTCAGCGTTGCTGCCCTCCGATTTACCACCACTGCTCGGGCCCGTATCCTAGCTGCCGGAGGAGAGGTCTTAACTTTAGACCAGCTGGCACTTAGAGCTCCAACAGGCTCTAACACCCTCTTAATCAGAGGTCCAAAGAATTCCCGTGAAGCTGTAAAACACTTTGGCTTCGGACCACACAAACACAAGGTAGGAATTATGTTAAGTATTATCATAATAATCTAACAATACTACAGAAACCCTATGTCGAATCTAAAGGACGTAAATTCGAAAAAGCCCGTGGACGGAGACGGTCAAGAGGATTCAAGGTTTAAGTTTGTCACTGGAATAGATGCTATGAAGAAATATAATGATTTTCTCCAAACAAAAATTTCTAAGATGATTATGGCCTATTTGACTCGAGCCGCAACCAAAATTTTTTGAGGAAGCCAAATTCCACGGTTTTCGTGCCCACCGTTTAGGCTAGTTGTTCAGATGACCCAAATTTCCCACTCCAAATCTGGTAGTACCCAAACCAAATGAAATGAAGTCAAAGTATTTTTGTAAATCAAATCATTTGGAGATTGTTAATATTTGTTTCTGCTTTCCTATCGTAAAGCTCCACTAGACTCGCCTTCAACGTATGCTACCCTTAAATATATCACCCTTATTGTAAAACTCATTCACGTTAATCGTAAATAGCATTCCAAGAGCGATACTTAGCATATCTACCCCTATAATGTACTTCTACTTAGACCGTTTAAGTCCTCACTTCGCTAGCGCTGCGATTCAATCCGATCTTTTTGATTATCTTCCTACTCTTACAAAATAGTGCCAAGTATCCATTTCTTCTACAGAATTCAAGTGTCATATGATGCCTAGTGTTCAGGTGGATAAGATCAAGTAATAAGGATACCGAAAAGGCTTGATATTACATACACGACTCATTTATGGCTTTATATAATTATTCTGCGTATGAATATATAGATCTAGCTTTATTACCCTTAGTAACTGAATCTTTGCCTGTCTTCTTTCAATCATACAACAAAGGGTATATACTTAGGGGTGCAGTACTTTGCATCAATGCGGGGCTTGTAGGTGCAGAGCTAAACAACAAGGTAATAGCTTCGTGCTCATATAGGGAAAGATACACATGGTATACTTAATTTTACATAGCCTCTTTTCTTCGCCAGCTATTTGATAGAACTTTTGGGACGTTCTTTCGTCTTAATTTTTCTATGATATGAATCCAATAGAACGCGATGCTTTTCGCGGTATGTTCATATGCATCGATATCCTATTTTGCTGGACCTGTAATGAATGGACACTCTATCTTGTGGCTGTCCGTATCTTTTCATCTTTTCGATGGATGGAGATCAAGGTTCTTTCCATCATGGTTTTCCTCTCACTCCTATAGGCGTCAGTTTTCTCCAAAACAAGGGAATAACTATTCCTTCGAGCAAGATTTGGTACGCAGAAAGAAGGTCAGATTTGACTGGCAGACATAGGAATTTAAGCTTCGATACTTCCAAAGAGCCCGACAGAATGTGATAAGATGTTCTAAAGCTAGATGGGTAATTTTGATGTGCGTGTGACGTGCTGAAAGACGAACGTAGACTTGCAAAAATCAAGGGGCTGTTGTAGGCTTAAATGTGGCCTCTTTAACAGTAAAGAAAGTATAATGCCAAGCATACATGAACTGTGTTGTTAGCGCGACGTTATTCGTACTAGAGTAGTGAACCCATTATTGTTCGGATTTGCTCACAAATTCACTACTCTCGCGGCTTAGAAAAAGGTTGATAAGAGTTCGATCTCTAGGCTCAAGAAGCATTCCGTTTTTTCAGCTGAACTCTTCACAGAACTTAAACTTGACTTTAATCTTTTAATCGCTTGAGCTTCATCAATCATTACTGTATTTCAACAATTAATGAAGATTTTCGATTTCAGTTAGAACTTCATTGGTCGAATCTTCAGCTTCTAGAATTGGCTCACCAAAAGTCTTTTTGTTTATCAAAGAAACTGAAGCTTCATGAATTTCGTTCACCCTAACCTTTGGAAATCCTCTGTGGAGATAATTATCCCTAAAAGAGGCAAGCCAGATTACTCTGCCCCTGAGGCTTATAGGCCTATTTCATTAATTTCTTGTCTTTCTAAACTATTAGAAAGAACATTTGCAAAAAGAATTTCTTTTCTTGCTCATACATCAGCAAATCTTCTTCTACCCAGTCAGATGGGTGGAAGAAAGCAAAGATCCGCTATTGATATAGTCCTATTACTTCAAAATTTTACTGAAAAACACATTAATCGGAGAAAACTTGTCTCCTCTCTTTTCCTTGATGTAATGGGGGCCTTTGATAGATTCCAGCCAAGTAAGCTGATTCAAGTTTTAGAAGATCTTCACTTGCCTTTCTCATTTATCTCTTGGGTCTCATCATTTTTATCCGATAGAGAGATCTCACTTCTTTTCAATGGTCAGCTAAGTTCAAGTTATTCTGCCACAGGGGCTCCCCAAGGTAGTCCTATTTCCCCTCTCTTATTATTAATTTCCATCAGCAAGCTATTTTCACTTATTCCATGTAAAGATCTATTTGAATCAACTATCCTATGTTGATGATGACATTTGTATTTCCTATGCTTCAACCTCTGTGGAAAAAATATAACAGCACTGACAATCTTTCAAAAGCAGACTCCCTTAGTATAACCTTCGAAATTTCCAAGAGTGAGCTTGTTCATTTTTGTAAGAAAAAAGTACTGATTTCAAACTCCATTACTCCAGGCGACTTAACCCTTCAACCAAAATCCTCTATCAAGTGTCTAGGGATATGGCTTTCACATAATCTTTCATTTAAAATCCATGTAGAAAAAAGACTACATGTACATCTGGCCCAAGGGGCTCTGCAGAGACTATTTTCACTTTCCTCATAATCAAAAGGCTTAGGTTTCAATGCACAAAGACAACTATACCCAACATGTATCATCCCTATATTGGACTATGGCTCAGTGCTGTGGTACATGAATATGGTACAGGAAAGCTGTCAAATATGTGTGACAAATTGCAGAAACAAGCTATTATATCTATTACAGGTGCCTATAAGAGCAGCCCAAGTAAGGCTTTGGAAGTTGAAACTGCCATTCTTCCTACCAGGGTGAGACACCATAAGTCATCAGTATTTCATGCTCTAAGAATGGTAAAATTTCAAACAAACCATCCATTATATTCTACATTGTCAAGTTCATTGCAAGATTGGTTAGATTTTCCCTCTGAATTAGCTGACCAAGGTATCTTTGCATTTCTTAATTCAAATCCCAGCACCCAGCTTGAGAGATTAGCCCTACTTCTGAAGGGTCTCTCCAATTCATCCAAGCTGGATGGATTTAATGCTAAGTGGTTACCACCATGGGATTCCTAGAACTCCCAATATCTTTATTTCACTCCTATCAAAGGAGAAAGCTAAAGTTCAACATTTAGATTTACTCAGTACTATTTCTACTTCTTTTTTTTAATTTATAATGATGGATCCTTGATTAAGGATAAAGGGTGTGGGATAGGTATAGTTATCTATCTACCATTCTCTAGGGAACATAGATGTCCTTCCTTTAATTTGGGCATTAGTGATGCTGAATCATATGCTGTATTAAAATCTCTTCAATATATGTATAAAATCCAAACTAATGCTAATTGTTATTTGTTTTCTGATAGTCAAGTAGCTCTTCAGAGACTCTCTCAGTCTTCAAATTTCTTTTCATATAAAATTAAAGCCCTTAGCTCTAAAATCAACCTCAAAATACAGTGGTGTCCAGGCCATTAAGGCATAGAAGGCAATGAACTTGCTGATAAATTGCAAGGCAAGGCCTGGGTAAAGAATTACTTAGAAAATATCAATTCACTACTTATTCCTTCCCAGCAGAGAGCATTAGGAAATCCATCATTTCTGCATGGGAAACTGATTGGACTAAGCAAGTGCTTAGGGAAGAGGGTAAAAAGACAATTGTCTTGGAAAGGTTCTATAGGATTCCTGTCAGGGAACCTATCCCTAGGTTCCAAACCAAGGCAATTGACCTAAGAAAACATAAAAGGGGTACTCAATCATCATATTTTCAAGCAAGAACAAGTTTTGGAAACACCTTGGCCTATCTTCACAAAATTGGAAAAGTGTGCAGTGATCTCTGTAACTTCTGTCACAAGGAGAGACAGACTATGGATCATCTGCTATTACACTGCCCCCAATTTTCTGTTGAGATAAAGATGGAATTTGAGGGATTAGAGCCCATTAACTTAAAGATTATTTTTTAAAACCAAAGAGGGCAGAAAGAAACTGTCAAAGTATTTGGAGAAATCCAAGTGCATTAGCCTACTGAAGTGAAGGAATAGGGGAAAAATAAAAATAAAAATAAAAAAATACCAAAGAACAAGATCAAAGAAATAATATTTTAAGGATTTGATTATTTTGGATCATGGAGTTGAACAAAGTTATTAATAAAGTTATGAGCTGCAATGACCTATATAAGGAGCAGTGTTTTTATGGGGAATTATTTCTCTGGCAATGTAAATAATTGCCCAGAGTAGCATTGCCACACAAATTAGGAGCAAGCACGTTGGGCTCAGATCCTATTTGTACCGAAGAAAAGTTCCAGGAGTTAATAACCCAAGATGTCTGTGTGGATACCGGTCCCAAAATGTAAAACACATGATATTGGTTTGCCCTCAATGGGCTAAAGGAAGACCTGAAATGCTACGGAAGGCTAACAACTGATCGTTTAAAGCCCTGATGACTAACGCAGAGGATATCGCGAGAATTACAGAATGGATCCAAAACGAAGGATGGATTGAACTATTCCGCCTCGTCAAAATCGTAGAAAAGGCTATAAAACAAAACAACGAGAGGCGAGAAACAGAGAGCAGGGATCGTATAACCGGATTACACAAGGCTGAGCAGTTTTTTTATTTCATCGCACGACTAATAAGATGTAAACCCCTCAAAACTAAAGAATCAGGCTGAAAGATTGGGGCGTTTTTCGCCGAGAGGTTTTCCCTTTGTGTATATATATCGAAGTTATTAGTTACCTGCATGGGCCACAATAGGCGCCAAATCAGGCCAATGAAATGAAATCAAAATGTAAATAATTTATTTTCAAGTCAAATTGTCATAGCTTTTAGGGCTGAATATAAAATGATTTAAAAAAAATGAGAGGATTCTCGACGTTCGGTGTTGGCGTGTAGTATAGCGTGTCTTCTCGCTTAATAGTCGCGCTAGTAGTTTTAATTAGTCGACTTTTTACATATTATACTCATATCTCCTACCTGAAGCCCCGGGGCTGACATTCGGGGTTCATTAACCGGCGAGGCTAAACCGTTGGCACCCGAAATTTTAGAAACTAACCCTAAAGATTTACTTAGCTTCAGTTAATATAACTCACGCAGTCGTTCTGGCCTACAATTGCTATTAAGCTACCAAAGTATTTCACCACAAGAGAATTAATGGCATAATTGGAAACTGTGTACATGACGTGACTCTAATTTTATACTTTGGTGTTAGAAAATCAGCAAAGCAGCTCTCTAGATAAAATGAAATTGAACTTGCAAAGCGAAGTTTTTGCCAGTTATCCCGATACTTCTATCGATAAACAGCTGTAGAATCCCGTAATTGCTGACGCGATGGCAGCCGTGAACCTGATTTGGAAAATCTATTCAAATCATAGAAAATAGAATTTGTGGCCTAGCTCGTTCGTAAATAGCTCGTTTGGGCTAAAATATGTAGTGTAACTGAGTCTACCTAACTCTGTTCTGATAAAGTCTCGACGTTCTGGTCAATGAATCATCTTGGTTAACAAATCGTTTAAGACTTGCTGTAATCAAAAATGCTTGTCAGCTGGTCCTGTCGGATTTGTTTTAGGGTGCTAATTTGTTTGCTACTTTTTTTTCTTAAGGCCACGAAATAGCATTCTTTCGATTCCTGGAACGTGAACCAGTCAAAATAAAACCACAATTTACAGTATCCAGGTAGATAGACAAGGTACTTACTTTTCTAGATGAATCAGGCTTCTCCCTATAGACGTGGCTGAAAATTACTTTTAGTTTCTTCTCTAACTCTTTGTCCTCGGCACCTTGGAGAAATTTGCATACAAAATGGCCGCCGACTCGTAAGGACTCGTTTGCAAAATTCAAAGCAGCCTCACAGAGATCCTACTCAGAAGGTTATTGTTGAGTCATTTATTTCTAAAACTATGAATGCTCGTACCATACTTGCACTATGATCTTGAAATTTGGTACCAGTATTATTCTTCAACCTAAAATAAGGGTCACTAAAGGTTCTCTTGAAAAAACCAGTAGTCTGTTCCCAGGGTTCAGACATGTCACTCAATACAATATCTACCACTCGATGTGGTTCACATTCCTGCTCGTTGCTAGCCGTGTTGAGCCCTTCTTCCTTTTTTCGTTCAAGGTCGATGTAGCTCTGCTCTCCTGTTAGGCCAGAGATATTGGTCTGTTTCGTGTCTTTAGAAAGTAGTGGCTGTTTTACTCGTCCGAGATCAGGTTCAGAAAGGAAACGTTTCACCTCGGCTTGAACAGAGGGTGACAAAAAGTCACCCTGGATTGAAGATGCACCTTTGGGTGTTTGAGCAGGGATGATATCAATACCAATAATGCGGCCGTTAGGTTTAGTACGCTCGACAGCTATCTAAGCAAAACAATGAGCGGAGCTTATATTAAAGCCAGAGCTGACGCAAGTACCTGGGTCCAGCTTCCTGGCGCATATCCCTAGGAGTGGTCAGCGCTTCTATTCGTAATTCATGGAGTATATGTTATGAAATTACCAGATCTACTACTGTCTGGCCTTTTTTGAACAGTTTATGCTTCGAATCAATCTACTTATGTCAATAAGATATGACATGCTGATGTGCAGAGGAATACTTCAAGGAGTTTAAAGGCAGCTCTACTTTTCAGCTTTAGGACTTTGGCTTCACGGGCATAAGGATCACTTTTGCTCCTGCTAATCCATCGCTTTGAAGACGAAGATTCTCGGAAGAGCTGGATAAAGACGGGCTGAGGAAAGGATTCCCTAAATATTGTCGTCCGACTACTTGAAATTAGCAAATGCCGTGTGATAAATGACCTTCTGCTGTGTTGCCAGAAAATCGACATTTAGGTTTTCGTATTCAATTTCCACACAATATTTTAATATTAGTGCTATGGAATAACTTTGTTCCATTGCCTGGAGGGGCATACTTTTTGCGCCCCAATTTCATGTAAATGCTATAATTAGATGCGTAAACTAAAGCTAGAGGACCTAGAATCGCCGCACCTCACATCTGGAATAATTATCCTTGATTTTTCATTAACCTACCTACATGAAAATTAAAATGTCTCCAAACGAACCAATGATTCGAGCTACTCTCCAAAATTTAGAAACCCATATAAATTTATCAATCCTAGCCGCTACTAAGATGTATTATTTGTGTGATTCTACCATTAGGCTCCAACAGGGTCACGTGTTGTTCGATGCGTGTGTTGTGATTGAGTGAGAATAGAAGTTGATGGGGCCTTTTTGCACGATTCTAATGTTATTCTTCTACTTGTCGAGATACTAGGGCTATTTATACATTATTCTATCACTTCTACATACTTCCGTTACATCCTTCCATCTAGTTCAGTGTTCAAGACTGATTCCCTGATGTTCTACATGATTCCATTCCATTCCATTCTATTCTGTATGAAAATCCCCAGCTTGTTCCAGAAGATTCCATCAGATAACGTAATGATCGGCAATGTTAAGGGAGCCCCTGTTTGGGCCCTTGCGTTATGTCGTGGCCAACCGAGCTAGATGTGGTTAGCGCATATCATAAC
>JAATOF010007807.1:0-14128 GCA_013170925.1 Podosphaera leucotricha
AACCCAGGAAACCTGAGGGAGGGTAATATAAGAAGAGAGTAAAGATATAGTCCATAATTAAAGAAATTTAATGTTGAAACTTGTACTGAAAGAGAAAGAGCTCACTATACCACCCATACATAAAAATAATGAGTGGCGGCGTCAACTTGTATAAGTGTTATGCATCGGAAGGTTCAGATCCCTATCTCACGCCACCTCTTCATCGTGATTAACCTCCACAACGTCCTCTAAAACGAAAACCTCAGAATCTGTTGTTCAATCTGCGATGAAAATTATGACTAAAATGATGGTGTTTCTACTTTCTACCATCAAAATTTCTGTCGCTAATGCATGTACTGTGCCTGCCTTGAAGTACATTTAAGTCTCGTTTGAATAGATCGAGGAGCCAGGCCATCGCCAGAGATTAATTTTAGAACGGGAGGAATTTCTTATCGATTGGATCCTTGACAAGGATGATCGAGGAAGTTCAGTCAGCCAGCAATGCCAGAACACGTGAAATCGTACATTCTATTATTGGAAGAAAGCTGCTAGTAGAATGAAGATATAAAAACTTTACTAGATAAACTTGATTGATTAAACATGCAAAGGCTAAATAAAATATTCACTCTTATATCTGCAATAATTCCTGAGCTCTTGTATAAAAAAGGCCTATGTAAAGAGCCATGAAACCGGAGAAATGGGTGTAAATAATTGAGGTTATATCGGCCAATGGACGAAACGTGTAGTGGTGCATCGTCCGGGCCGTTCTCCCAAGTATAATCTGGGTATCCTGAACACATGCCCCACTTGAGACAGGAGAACGCTGGTTCGAATCCAGCAAGACCCTAAAGCCATATTTCTCGCGGTGTCGCTGTATTCGTAGTGTGACGTAGGCATAATCAGATAAATAGATGTGAGGTTTTTCCCGCTTTTCCTTCTGGTGGGTATTGACGGAAGGGGTTACATGTCGTAAGGCGTTAACTTCGAGGTATCTGCACATGAAATTCGGGCATGAGTGTTCCAACATAAAACCGAGTCATTCTACGCAAATAAGACTTCCATCGTCATAAGTGTCAGATGTGTCATAGCCTTAAGGCTGCATACACAATAAATGATGTAAAAAAAATACTTGGAGGATGGTTAAGGTAATAAATTTTAAGATTTTATAGTAGTTATTTTGACATCCCAAACATATGCAGGCACTCTTGGTTTAGTGGTAAAATCAGCGCTTCCCAAAGTGGATACTGCGCTGGCCCCGGGTTCGATTCCCGGAGGGTGCAAACAGCAATCCGGAGGATGGGCTGATTCGATTTCCGATTTGGACGTGGACTACCAGATTCGACGACGTCGCAGAATAATACTTACCTTTTTACCGGATGTGTAAAACAATTCAACAGTTACTATTAGTAACCCGATTCTTGTTGGCTCGGGCTCTAATAGATTCTCTCAGTCGCGGAGCTTACTATCGAATTTCGACTCTTTCAAGTTGCCACTATTTTTTTGTATCGAGATTGTAAGCCTACATGTTAATCGAAGGCACAGATAGCATATTTGACAGTAAAATATCCCTGCAACAAGGCAAGAGGCCAGGCTATAGTTTACTGATATGGCATAGAGAGTGGCAAGTTATTTCTAGAAGCCTTTAGCGGGTTTCGTCATGTTTTGCTGTAACTGTAACCCGATTTAAATCACTGGATAGGTTCTATATCATCCTTCGAGAGTTCGAGCAGTTGGTCATTGCACTTTGTGCGCCATAGATTGACGGAGACCGCCATTCACAGTCGCTTTCTAGGCGAAGAAGCGTCTATGAGCTGCGGTATATGGTTTCACTTTCAGTTTCTACATTGAGGGGATCATCTTTGATCAAATAGGACCTGGATTATTTCGCAGACTATTTCTAGTTTCCTTTAAGTCAGAGCTTTGGCTGCCTCAGGGATTTGAGCCCTCAGCGGGATGAGAGATAACAGAATGGACAAGAAGAGCTGAAAATATTACTTTAACACCGTTGATCGCAGTAAAGCATATCGATATCCGTATGTTATTTCTGACAGCTAGCTACTTTACAGGTCTAACATAGGCCAGCGACTCCGGTAGGAGTTTATTATCGATCAAAATCCAAAAAGACTTGATGCCCATCATTGATTGCCGGTCGAGTTAATCTGTCAAGGTTGTTGAATATATACCAATTTGTAAATGAGTTTATGCCTGAAACATACATACCTTGGTCTGTGCGTGGATATACATAGACATGTAGATAGTTTATCCCTATAGTGATAGGTGATTTGATTTCGATACAGGTGACACTCTCAGAGTTGGTGGATATTCATTCCGATATACTTTCTGAGTTGTTTATTTCATCAAAGGTATCTACTTAGATGGGGTGTGAAGATAAATGTATTATCCAGCTTCTACCCCGATACAAATATAGCCGTAAGTATCAGCCAATTTCGTGGTGATATTGGGTTGGTGATATTAATTGAAAGACAATATATATTTTGAAACTCGCCCGATCCCCAGCAGTAGATGATGTGGCCGCATGGCCTAATGGTTAAGGCGCCAGTTTTCGGCTCGTCGTAAACACTGGAGATTCCAGGTTCGACTCCTGGTGTGGTCGTAGGTGACGCACCATGTTTTGCGAAGTGCCAAATTTTTACCCGACCTCATATTTACAAATGAAGAAGAAACGAATACAACCGGTGGAAGTATACATAGACATGTATTCATACATCAACGGGCCTGCACACGCAATCAAACATGTCTTGTTCGGGTCAACTTTTTACTAAATTTTCAACCAAAAGGAAACCTGTCAGGAATGAATGTATGGGGGAGATGAGAGTTATTAAGTCATGAATTACAAGTATATGTGTGTAGTAGGTCCAGATGATACGATTCTGTCCAAAGAGATAGACGAAAATTTATCAATATTGTGGACCGACAGTATTACTGTGTGTACCAGGCTATTTTACCAGATGTCAGTGGTGGTTGGTAGTTCCTTCTGCTGTTCCTAGTTTCTAGAGGCAGCCGAAATACATAATTACATAATTACCGGTAATTAATGACGGGATCCCTTAATGAACTAATATTACCCGTGGGATTTCCCACAGCTCACACTCGCGTGTGTAAGAGAGATCCGCGCCGCCTCGTCGGGCAGCCATTTCCCGCTCAGCCGGAGGCCGGTCAACGCCCCGAATAGAAATCCGTCGCCCACCCGTCTCGGAGTTCCAAATCATCGCCCATGATTTACCATGCCACCCACCCGCTCTCCCACGCCGTGCGTGCACCAGCCAAGCTGGGCCGTTCATCCCCACTCCGACGGATCCCTCCCGACGTGTGCGAATCTCGCGGCCAGCGGCCGGCGGCTAGAACGCTGCCCTTAACCGCGATGCCGCCGTGCACGGTCATCGAGCCACGACTCCCTACCGAGCTGTGAGGGCGCCAACGTCGGTCCGCCAGCATCGACGATTGGATCGCCCGACATTCATCAACCAATTTTTCAGGCGACAGATATCAAATGCGATACGACATACATATACTCTGGCTTTCGTTGAAGTCACCACCCCAAGTGACACCCCATATCTAGTATTCCCCATGCCTTCCGACCTCAGACCACCCGCGAATCTGAAGGTTTCCTTCATTCGGCCAGTATCTGCATTCAATGGACGCCAGTGATGGACCTACAATATGAAGAGCCGCTCGCTCCCCTCACACCACATCAGCCAGACCCAGCCTCGCTCCAATTCCTGTGCGTGCCGAACCATCCCATCCACCATCCCATCCACCATCCCAATCCCACGCATAACCTATCTCTACGACAGCCACGACAGCCACAGCACTCACGTATGATTTAATGCCCACAATTTGTTTGCAAATCTCATGGCGAGTGGTCGTGCGCCAGGTCCTAATCTAAAGCGAGCTAGCTGCGGTCGTCTTCACCTGGTAAGAGTATGCTTTCCACACGTTAATTTTTCGTGCACTTTACACATTTTGGACCCTTTGGACAGCTAATCGGCCTCGATCCCCGTCTCGACGTCACTCTTCTAGCCATTAAGCTATCGAGATACCTTAGCTGGCCCTAAAACATCCAGGGCTACATTGTCACTGCTTTGCCCCCCTCCCCACCCCATTGCCCCTCATGCTTCAATCACTCGCTCCATACCTCCCAGGTATTCCTCCGAACTATCGCATACACATAAGTGCCTGGCTTTTCGGTTTGACCTTGTTTTTCTAGCTCCGATACGACCACACTGTGCGCTAAATCTGGGGATTAGTTGCGCGCGAGCCAGTGCGGCAAATATTCATGCATCAAGGCCATTTAGGTCTATTCTGATCTCTAGTTTCATGCACGACACAAAAGCCTGAGATAGCTGGCATCATTTAATGGCTGCTGGAGCTCCCACGCCCATATTTTTTAAAATAAAATGGGGCATTAAATATTTAAGCATTGGCACAGAGATATTTGCATCATTTTCTGAAACTTACTACTATGTCTATGACAATTTATGAGGAGCAGTCACGGTGAACCCAGCCCGAAGCGTCGCTCGATAATAGCTAATGAGAAATGACGAAAGGAGGTGACGACTTATTTTACACTAAGATGCAGAAAGATATAACACACTGAATTAAATGAGATTTAGAAAGGAAGGTATTCCTATCCACATGTCGTTGTAACAAATCCAGTTAACCAAACAAGCATAACCGTTTAACTCCAGCCTCCTTTCATAATTTCGGCGAATAATTTGTAATCAAGTTACCATGTAATAAATTTTGACGGAAGGGTATTGTTATTGTAATGCAAAAATTTGCATCGGCTGGGTGAAACCAGAGAAGGCGAAGTACCGAGTGTTGGTTTCGTGATAAGGGTTTAAAATTTTAACAAAGAAAACAGAGCTTTCCATAAAGGCTGCATGCGAGGAAATTAACTCACGGTATTGCAATATTCGAGGCATTAAAATTCGAGCTAGGACGTATAAATTTACTCGTAGTGCGAAAGCTTGACCCAAGAGAAATAATATTTTGTAGGCCTCTGTAGATCATGAACGTCATGTAGACGTGTCAATAAATTTTGAATGTGAAGAAAGAAATTTACGCGTTAGTTACCTGTTCACTATGTTAGCAACCGTAAGGATGGTAGACGTTTCATGACGTTATCTTCTTACTTTGAGAATTCTTCTTGAATAATCTTGATTGTCTGCAATGCTTCCATCACTCATCCTACGACTCGCCATTACCGTTGGATCAAGACGTGTATCGGAGACAGGCCCCATGTTCTTTCCACCATCGATAAAGCTGCTCACAGCTGCAGCTTGTCTATGCTCTGCCTCAATCGCACGTCTTTTTCTATTGCGGGCAATCATAATAAGTCCACCGATTATTGCTGCAACTATAAGCATGCCAACAACAACGCCAGCAGCGATGCCTGCTTTATTTGGCTTATCTCCGGAAGATGGGAGTGAAGAAGGTGTGTTAGCATTTCCCGGACTCGCGGTTACAACGACAGTTTGACCACCGACCGTGACGACGGATGGACTAGGGGCTATAGTTGGAGAGGACTTTAATGAAGGAGCGGTAGAGCTTTGCGGGGAGTCGGAATTAGGTTGTGAGTCTGCATTTCCAACAGCTGCCGATAACCCCGTTAAGTAGACACTGTAAGAATCACTACCACCACCTGTCAAATTAGAGGCTATTTTACTCTGAGTAAAAGAGAGATAACGTACATGTATCGGCAGGGTAACCAGGGCACGATATAGAGCACTTTGAGTCATCAACGGAAGATGTCGTTGGGGGTAACTTGGACCCGCAATAACATGCTGAATCTTGCATCGCCATAACTGGAGCCTTTATAGCCAAACATACGGAGGAGCATGCTCCCATAGAGTTGAAGGTTTGCGATCCATTGAGAATTAGTCCAGTTGTTGAGCTGAAGCATCCTTTTGACGATACAGCCGCCCCGTGGACACTCCTTCCAATTAGGACACTAGCGAAAAGAGTATATGTTGATATTGGCTTCATAATGGCCTGATCTGAATCGGTACTCAGTATCGAAATACAATGGGAGTTCTTCTGCGTCTAAGAATTATTGCTCTCCACTCGGTTGATCAGAAAGTCGTAACCAATGCAGCCAGGATGGTAATTATTACAAGTGTAGATTCAGTGATCGAGGATCGTGACGAGAAAATTTAAGGATTCAACTTTCTTGCACATTCGTTCCAATTATTTTTGTCTGCCGCCTGCCGAATCGTGGGTTCCTTCGATTCAAGGGTTCCAACACAATTATGGCAGGGTCGCCGAATCTGACTGGACTCAAAAAGTGATACTGTCAAAATAACACGCGAGAGTTATAGAGGAACTGATTCTTTTGATATTTATTGAAACGGTATTACTGTAATTGTTGTTTTGGTTGTTAAAGCGTAGTCGTCGGCGGCGGTAGGCGAATAGGATAACGTGTATTCAATCGAGGTGCGAGACGGGGGTAGTCGTTGAGATAGTGTGTGAGAAGGTGTTTGCTGTCTGTCTGGGTATGTCAATAACAGGAACAGCATGACCATTCATCCAGGCGTTTTCCCCCAATCGGCCTTCAGAAGAGAAATTACGACCCATTTTTTTAGACGAGAGGACTAAGCCAAGAAAGGATAAGATCATGTCTCCTTAGCCTTTCCCCCCTCGGAAATGACCTCAAGTTGCAAAAAAATGTCTCCCTGATCGCCGAAAGATTTATCTTTTTGATTATCTTGTATCGGACTTCACGTTACATGTATTCTTCCTACCAGTTATCCACTTACTACCTACGACTTTTGAACTGACTTTTATGTTTCTCATAAGTAGATATATTTGCATGACAATTTCGAATTCGTCATTTGGGCAATCAGGATTCTTTCAAGCGCCACTGACTGTCAATATTAAACGCTAACTATCTCCTATCGGCCGGTCAGTCGACCGCTTAACCACTGGAATCTAACCACTATGGCTTATTGAGGAGTTTCGATAGGTAGGCACACGTATATATGGATCTAGCATTGTACATGTAGTTCATGCCGTACTCCATGTATCCTCCCCCCTATAATAATACTGTGAGGACACAAAATTATGTAGACTATTTCACTTCATTCTTGTGTAAATATGTACAAAACTTACTTTGACTTTTCAGGTTTGAGGATAGTTTTGTCGGAATTCTACGTACATGTCATTTTCGTCCGGGGGGGGGAGGAAATAAAAAAAGAATAAAAAAGCACAATACTTATTTAGATCGATGTCTATTCTAGAAGCAGTAAGTCTTGTGGAGGATCTACTTGGCCTGGACCTTTTCCCCTCGTCACCCAGATTCAGCGAGTCAATCCCCATAAATAGTTTGGTTCCATTAACAGGCAGGGCCAGAGAGCCAAGATTAATTAAAACTTGTCAGGTTGGATGGCTGGCTGGCGGGTTCATGGTTACAGGTTTGATTTCCAACATTAGTAGAACGACATAGTAGTTAGAATCAAGAGATTTCTAGATCAATCACATGGGTATATGATGGAGAATAACTGACTAATCAATACTGCTTTACGTAAGATGTACGATACTATCTTGGATCTGTAACTCACATGTAACAGCAATACCCTGAAATAATGCGGAATATTCCCAACTTATCACGTCCAATGGAAAACCAGAAATGGCTTGTTGTTTTCGGCAATCTAAGGATACGGTATGCAATAAATTAGTAATTAGTTACTAATTATTATTATTAATTTATGTACAGATGATAGATTAAGTCTCAATCTTGGCATGTACCGTATGCGAACAGGAACATGCATGTAATTTATGTATTAATTACTTATTTATTCTTTGCACCAGGGATAAGGAAGGATAAATGATTCTCACGCTTAGATTTGTGTTCGTCTGTTGTTTATAAATCGCAGGATTTACACATGGGACATGTATGTAAATTCTTTTGGCCGTTATCAACGAGACATTAAGATAGGTATCGTGGGACCAGTGTTACAGTAGAGGATTAGGACGAGTAAATAAGTTCTGTCAATCCTGCCTGTACTGTGAAAATTGTGGAGAAAAAGTGTACAGTACTTATTTACTTACTTCAGTCAATCACATGATTTGAGCCAGAATTGAAAGTGGAATTTTTTGCATCACCACAATTAAAATTCTCTTTTTAACTTGGTACAAATGTACACGAATCTGGTTAATTATACATTAATAAATACCCTAACTGCTAGCCACATAGTGATTATGCCAATAGTACATGTATAATTAAATGTCTTCGGTTCGGATGAATGAAATCTGAAAATTAAATTCTGTTCGGAAAGTAGCCGACCGGACGGGGGACATCTATTCTCACTACGAAATAGCGAAATAGCACCCACTCACTGTACCGACCGACTGACGGCGGTATCCAACACGGACCACCTATTAAGCCTCAATCGGTAGTTATGTTACTTACACCACCTATGCATCTATGCATAATTACCCTTACCCACCTCGCCAATTTTACTCGCTCTGCCAAGCGCGACTTACTATATCGGGAACTGTCTGGTTAATTAATTAGTTCATCCGATCAAAATGACTCCCCCCCCCAAAACTTCCACTTTACAAGGTCCGCAATCAAAATATATATGGTATCATTAAGAATATCAAAGCTCAACGAGAGAACGAGTGAACGAGAGAATCCGGCCCGATTTATCTACTGAATTTCTCGTCTGACCGACCTCCCCCGAGACTGCTATCGGCTGTGACTTAATGGTCTGCTTCACGCGCATTTATTAATTACTGAGAGACCTCCCTCTCCATCGTTACATCATTCTTAAGTCTAAGTTTGAAATTTTTCATGACGGTTCACGCTCATGCTATGTGAAGGATTAAAGACGCAAGGTGCGCAGGCCCAAGGTTTGTTTCCCCTGCGCTCATCCGCCCGTTCTTTTTATTCTCCCTCTTCATCACGCAAATTCACGTACAATTAGATGTGTTTCCACCACACTACGGCAAATCAAGTAAATCCTGACATCTCGTCGAAACTCGCAAATTCAAAAGAAAACACAGCCAGTCTGCCAGCCTTCCAATCTGTGCAATAGCGATAAGCATTGACCTGGAATGAAAAACGCTGGCTCGCCCAACCATATCAAAGTTTGATGATATTTATATGACCGTACACTTTCTTTTATGGGCTAGTCATTCATATGTCATTCTCTCTCGTAAAACTTAATTTTCAATCATTTGCCTCTTAAAAATCGTTATGAGTCCGCTGACTGTCTCAACGTTCCCGCCCTGCTACTATCAATGTCATCATGGGCTTTTGCACAGAGGCTAAGTAAAGCAAGGCGGAAGATCACATCCACTACTAGGTACTTGATGGTTCATGGACAGACCTCTTTGGGTCAGACAGATGTGGAGTACGAGGTATAAGCATAAGAAAACGTGTTGTGGGCGTTAATACGATTCATCTGTAATTGTGTCATGTCGAATGCTACTCGGTGGTCACATGTACTTGTGTCGTTTATCACCATCACCCAGACTTCGACTGCTCTGAAACGTCCCACTATCGCAGTTACCTCTTGACCATTGACTATCGGCAACTCATCTATTTTACTCTACTCTTAGTTCCAGTGAAAGTACTTGGTTACCCATGACACAGCAATATGTAGACATTCGATTCCGTCAGGTCCGTCAAGCTATTACAGAAGCTCAGAGTATGAGAAAAGCTACATCCGGACACGAGGCTCCCTCAACCTAGCACAGGATCACCTACCTGACCAACTGAATCCAAACGGAAGAAAACTGAGGCATGTCGTGAACCCACCAACTATCCTCGCCTACGACTCACCACATGAAAAAACGTTCTATGCGCGGGGACATGGAGTGAACAAGTAGTTGGTGATCAAGGGACAATACAGATATCCAGGAGAGCGGCCAGATCTCCAGAATGTGCGTCAGGGTCAGGATGTCCACCTATCTACTCACAGGGTACCGATGCATGGAGCAAGCTCGTACCCAGCACGGTCACGAAGGAGAGCAGTGTTCAAAATGACGTCGGGGCGAGATATTTCTTCATCCGAGATCATTCGCGCGGCGGAATCTGTTGATGACCTTACCGAGGCGACCTGGCGATTGCAAGGGAACAGCCGTGGCCCGGAATATCTGTGTAACTGTGTGTGCGGACCTATTATATGTATTCGGTACCTACGAGTAGCGAACGAACGCTAAATTCTCGGCGTGGCATCCATCGAGATTGCGACTCGTCTTGACCATCACCACTAGATCAGTGGTGCATGTCTACCACATTCATCCAAGGAAACTGATTTACAGAGAGAACACGCATAATAGGGCAGGGGATGGATGAGAAAGAGCCAGAAAGTGTAAAGAGTGTTAGCCAGTATTCGTAGAGTGAGTAATTAGTTAGGGGAAGGCCAGGCATGAGAGGGCACGACTGAAGATGGTAAGCTGAACTAACAAAGGAAGTATATTTTTGTTTTCCTTCTTCACTCGTCTTCGAGCAATGGGAAGGCTCTATTTTCTGTAGCTACACAACTTTCATATCTCTTTACATCCATCTAAGAAGCTATGTAGATTTTTTCCCTCCACCTCATCTCCTTAAGTAGCGTGTAAGCGTAGAGATGGATATTCTAATCACCTTTGTGGGCTGTGTGGAAAACAGAACAGGCCCTTGATTCATTATCTTTGATTGCTAGTTTTCTTTCATTTGGTCCAGTTGAGTAATTTTTGGAGAGTTGCCTGATGCAAGATTCTAAAAAAATTTTACTTCTGTGCCTTTATAATATAGGGACGTGATCTTATGCTTTTATGGTGGCAATCTTTCTCTGAATCCTAAGATATTGACGGATAAAAACGGAAAGATATCCCTCTAATTGAACGCATTGCGCATGCCCTGAAAAGTTTATATACAGTTGATGATGGAATCTTACTATAGAGCAAAGATTCACACTTCTACTGTCTATTTCTCACGAGCGAGGAACTTCGTGATCCCTTCCAGAATACTGTTTGACGTCGGCTTTGCAGCACACACGTCGGGGACGAAGCTAAAGGTACTCTGTAGATAGTCTCTCGTTGTCGGCCCGATCGTGGCGAAGAGGATCCTTTGAGTGTTCTCAGCATCTCGCACCCTTGCCTTTCCTGTTGTCGGATCCAAGAGACGGAGAGTCCGAAGCATAAGATCGCTGCCGGTTGGAGAGAATACCACGACCCATCTCAGAGGTCGACTTTGAGTCTGATCAAGATGGTGGATGAAATCTTGCTCAAAGGCCTCTCTGACACTGGTAGTATACACCTCCAATTCGACTACTGGAATGCGCTTTGTTCCTAAGATTGGATCCATCAAAATTTTGGGAATGATCTCCCGTCGCCGCTCGCCGACGATAAACAAGAGTGGACGTACTGGATGACCATTTGAATGACTGCTCTGATAATGATGTAGGATAAAATGGGCGAGCTTTTCTCCATTCCCGGAATCAGAGCCCAAGATGTTCAGAGAGCCGGTGACAGGGATGGTATGAAGAGCTCGTGTCGTCGCTGGACCGACAGAATAGATGGGTACTTCGCGCAGATATGCCGCATGTGTGCCATGATCTGTCATCACTTGTCAATTTATGGTGGATCGGTCTTGTTGTGCAAACCTGAGCCATCAACCCCGCCTTCAATAATGAGCTGTGCGAATGCTTCAACAGCCCGTTGTGATGTGAAGATCAGGCCGTGATACGCGGCATCTTCCCCATTTCCAATTTTCTTCTGGCGCAAGAGCGTGCGGAGTGTATCGAGTCCCGCCTCGAGCAGTTTGTGTTCTATCACGGGCACGAAGATTGGCTCGAAGTGATGTCTGCTTGGTCGGACAGAAAATGCCTCCTCGTACGCGTCATCTTCACTAGATCTGGCCTTCAGCAGAAAGACTGGTATTTCGTCGCCCATGATTGTTGCGTTGGAACGTAGCGCGATAGAGAATACCGTTTCCCAGGAAAGAGGCGTTGTAACGTCGGCGAATCAGGAATTAGACCACTATACTTTTTCATGGGAAGGACAAGGGTAACCGAACCCAGACTCGCAGTTTTAAATGTATGTGGCAGTCTGTACTTTTCTATGATCATATTACAGTGTAGTTGGATCCTTGTTGGAACCAAAAATGAACCCACCCCTCCACACGTGAGTACATGAAATAGTTTTCGAGTTATGATGGGGTATGCAAGAAACTAAAATAATCGCCGTTGGGCAGGGTGCCGTTTTTGCGGGACGTTTCTGTTGATAGATTCTCTCCGCACTATGAACCATAATTACTATGAACTTATTATACATTTGCTCATCTGATTGCACTCTAATCTATAAAAATTAAATATTCAAAAATTAGAAACTAACTGCCATCTTATGTTGAGTGGGCAAGCCTAGTAGCTATCGTTAGCCACGAACATGTTTGCGCTCTCTATACAATTTTAGGGCATCTACCTAATTGTATATATTCCAACGTGATCAGTTCAAGGTTCAAGCTCATATAATATTGTGCAAACTTACAACAGTCATGTGATTAAGACGATCCGCTACTGTTGAACTATCTACTGCCTCTCGCGCCGTCGAAAATACCGAGTGCATGCCATGGCCGATGAGACTCGCGAGCACCAGTCTACATCTACCGGCTCATCAGCCCCATCTCCAGAGAGCAGCAAGTCTATCGTTCTCGGAAAAGACGGGAAACCGTGAGTCTCGTCCGCTCACCCGCCCGCCTCACTCATGCCCTAACGCTCGCTCTTTAGTTGCCGCGCCTGTAGCACCAGCAGCGCCTTCTCCTCGTGGGCCGCCGAAACGAAGAAACGCGTCCGATCGCCGGTCCCGGTGCCTACAGGCCCGCCCTTCGACTGTCCGCCGGACGTCGAAGCGCTCGGTCGCGCCTCGTGGTCGCTCTTGCATTCCATCAGTGCCACGTACCCCGTCACGGCATCGCCCGCCCAGCAGGCGGATGTCGTGCACTTCCTCGCCCTTTTTGGCAAGCTCTACCCCTGCTGGGTGTGTGCGGAGGATTTCCAGCGCTACATGGCACAGCATCGCGTGCGGGCCGCGGGTCGCGCGGATTTGGGCCGATGGATGTGTGAAGCTCATAATGATGTGAATCGCAAGCTCGGAAAGCCGGTCTTTGATTGTGAAAAGTGGGAGGAGAGATGGAGATCGGGATGGAAAGATGGGCGGTGTGATTGAGGAGCAAACATGATGATACAGTGCTCCCAAGACGATTTACCGTGTATGTATTACCTGTCGTAGTAATAATCATCACCTTGATGAAAAAGGTATTTTACGAATGGATTCCCTCTCTTCTCATCTAGCCGTACATGGGGGATGATAAGCTGCCGAGGATTTAAAGGCTACAAATCATCGACATAGGCGCAATAGTTTACCTCGGCTTGATTGTCAGAAACTCTATCAAACCGTACGTGTCAAGTCGTGTCCATTGGGATTCGTGGAAGGGGAACAGTTAGATTCAAAATTTCGACGGGACTATCTCCCGTGATTAGATTGCAAAACTAGAGTCATATCATTGCATCTCTTCATTCCATGCTTTCATCCTCATGCACTCCCTCATGTAACCTTAGGACCGCCAATACGAATTCAGGCCATGGGAATCACCGACTTGTGCCACCCATCAACGGTGTCTTGTCGTCTGCGGAGGGTGGTCGGATTCGACACGCGCTCCGCACCAGACGTCAACGCGACTCATGAGCCAGCTGGGGCAGCGCGACTGTCCTGCATGACGCGTCACGTCGCGTCTGGTGAGGGGAGAGGTAATAAGTAAGGCCCGTGATTACGGCGAATACTTGACGGAAAAGTGAAAAGAGAGATTTAATACGTGGACTGCCATTTCGAAAATCAGTGCATCGAATTAAGCCTAATTGAGTAGTTAGTCTGTATATTAGTAAGCAGTGAATAATTTCTAATTCTACTTCTGTGCCAGTCCCCTTCACCTTCGCCCTCATCCTATTTCATCGTCTTGAACTTTTCACCATATAAAATTTAGAGTTTTGGCATGGGTTTTTCGCTAACGACACTAAAATAAGTTAGATAAAAGTGTATATACCCTGTAAATCCCACTTTTAATTGATAGGGTGAAACGAAAGCTAAAAGTAACCGGGTATTATACGGTCTAGACCATCAGCCACGAGTCCCCTCCGAACCC
>JAATOF010007819.1:0-13519 GCA_013170925.1 Podosphaera leucotricha
AATCATGCCGCCTGCGATGATCAATGTACTCTTTCTCGGACCCAAACGTCGCCAGTTGCCATTCTTTTTTCCATTCCTCTATGGCTGCGTCAACTTTTTTTCCCGAGGCTTGAATATTCTTCGCAACGACATAAAAAGATGATTTAATAGCATGTAATTGCTTATGTTTGAATATTTTTATCGTTGAAAATTCACTGAGGGTGTACACAAGTAATAGAGTTTCCCATCGATCAAGTTTGTGAAGAAGTATGACCAAGGTCCCGTTATCTTTGACTCGTGTTAGAGCCACAACAAGTTGGCTGGTCAAAAGGCGCCAAGATTCACGGTTCTCGCGGTACTCGGGCCGTTGATGCATTCGCAGAACATTTCCGTCGCAAATGACAAGATCGAATTTTTGATCACTAAATGGGCGGTCATTTACAAAATTCGCTGCATCTGGGTGTCCTTCTGGAATTTCTGCCCCTCCCATCTCGTTGAGCAGCATGGTAACGTCTCCGAAGTATAATTGAATCCTTGGGTCAGTCTCCCAGTTATGCAACAGTATTTCGTAGCCATTTTGACATTTTGGTAAAGTGATTGCACTAATTCTTGCATTTTGATGCTTCTTTAGAACGGCGGCCGACATTCCCCCTGGAGCCATACAGATATCAAGCACGTTAATACCCTCATTACTAACGGAATCCGGTGACCAAGCTCTAACTGCTCTTTGCAATATCCTTCCGATTTCAAACATCCCCAAGAAACATATTTTCGACGTCTTGTGATCTGCGTGATCTGCTTGGTAGCGCATCTGGTTAAAAAGATCATGTGCTTCTTGGGATTCCCATCCCTTGGAGAAATATTAGATTGATGGACAATACATTACAGGATTTTAAACTCACTTTTTTCTTTAATTCATAGTGGACTTTGTACTTTACAGAGTTTTTTAATAAATAACTCTTAACCACCCAATTCGGGGTCTGGTTTATCTCGTCCCACATTGACAGAATATCCACATTTTCAACATTGCGGTGAGTCTCTTTGCTCATGGTCTGATGGTACTGATAAATATTTTTTTTTGAAATTGTGAGCAGTTCAAGAAATGAATACACTTAATTGAGAGAACTTCAACACAAACATTAACGATGTTAGAATTAGAGCGGATGTCGTTGAAATTTAATCAAAAATAAAGTTTACTCAACAGATGCAGTCTTGTATTTTCATAATATTATAATGTGTTGTGATTGGAGGCAATAAATAAGTATAAACCAACTGGTAGATAAGATTTGGAGCAAATGAAAAGGCATGTAATGGGTAACGTGTTTGGTACAACGATCTCAGTTATTGGCAACTCGAAACGAAAGAGACCTAATTACTGAGATGATATTATTTGAGTCTACGATCGAAAATTGAAAAATCTCACCATTTGGGATTTCCTATCATGCTTTATATGATGAGAGTAATCAAATTTCTATCTGGTATCACAAATATGTTTTTAGATGAGTCGCCAAATCTTTTCGTTTCTTGTGTTAGTATGAGATTCTAAATAATTGGGTGTAGAGCTGAGTAAATGACTTGCTGGTAAAGAATTCTAGTTTCCGAGTTCAAAGTATGGCTAGTGACTGCATTGAGTAGTGAACATAAATGATTGGAATCATCTTTGCCACGTAGACGTAGTTAATAATCGTATTATTGATGAAGTGGGCCATTAGCTGCCACGAATATTTTGTTTCACAATCTGACGGAAGAAAATCTTGAAGAACACGTCCATGTTGTTGATAGACATGCGGGCTCCTTTCAATTTTCGGCTAGATATACTGAATTTGCCCACAACTTTGCCATAATGGCCCCATACGTCTTTATTTAGATGAAGAAGTCATTTCACCTCTCCTGCCACTGAATTGAAGATCATCGGTAGGTGTACTGCATCCTGGAAAGATTCACCAAAGACCAAAGATCATTGGGTTTAGACAGGAATGAATCGAATCTGGAGACATGGCTGCATTTCGGAAGCGTTTAAAGAACTTGTCCAGCTGGACACGGCATGACCTGTGTATAGCTAAAGTATGTGGTCCTCTATTATTTCTCAACCTCTGATCTGAACCTCGGGTATGATTGAAAGTCAAGAAAAGATTCCAGAAAAATTATGGAGTAGAAAGTAAACTGCTGAATAGCTTGGCCTAGCCTAGCCTAGTTAACCAGCTCTTAGGACCAGAATAGTTCCTGGCTAGCTTAAGGGGTGAGAAATATTAGGAAGATAGTTGTTCGCGAGTCGGAATCTTTAATTTAGAGGATGAAAGGGTCTCCTACTTGGGTTTTATGGTCTTAGATGCCGCATGCAAGGTGGCGTCTGATTGAGATTGGAAAAATTTAACATTGTAAAAAATACCTGAACTACAAACTGCTACATTTTTTTTGATTATGTAAGTTTTGAATTTAGTCATTTTCCTCCCAAACTTTATCAATTGGATTGGACCTTCAATGGGCATTCAAGATGCTCGACTTGTTGCCATATTTCCTCTTCCACTTACGATGGACTCAAGAATAGAAAGAAAATAGAAAACTAGATTATAGACTACATGTGGCACACTGCATCTAAGTTGTTGTATTCAAAAACTCTATACTCTTCAGACGCTTCAAAACGTGATATAATATAAAAGCTCAAAACTACCTCTTTATAAGCCCTGCTACTGTTCAATACCTGAGTCACAATTGAACCCCGGGATTCTTCTTGAAATGTAGTCGCGCGTATTTAACATACACTGAAGATATATCTCGCAAACTAATACATCCATTGATACGATTCCACAATACCATATCAATGGAATTTACTATTCCGACCTATTTCAATATCTTCCATTATGTTCCATTTCTCTACATATTTCTGTACATCATGGAAAGGAGCTAGAAGTGAGATCCATGCGCATGGTTTAAGTAGGACTAACCAAGCACTTGGTTGTGACCTCATCAGAAACCGTATAAAGATTACATAATTATAACAGATCTCTGATAAAGATGTAATAAAACGTTTCTCCTCCCAGCGAAAATTCTAGGGTCATAACCGCCTGCCAGAATCACCCGTATGGTGCTTAGTTTAGGCTATCGACTGGTTTTTTCATCTTAAGATGATGCCTATCCACACCGTCGACTTCCAGATTTTTTTTTTTACTGCCGCAATGTCTAGGACACCTCTGGGAGAGTTACATTGGATTACCGGCGCGAATATTTCTGAGTAGTCTGGGCCGACTTCTTCCCAAGAACCGACTGATTTGCTCGATATATTGTTTAGGGCCAGATCTGTTGCTAACCCGATCAGAACCGAACCCGCCATTGCTAGTGAGCTTGTACAACACCCGTTGAAGGTAGATGAAATCAAGATTGTGATCAAGTCTACACTTATGTCACGGGATTACCCATATCTTTATAGTGGCTGCGCCAGTACTTACATAATCTCGCTTATCAATGTACTGTTGTGGTAGACAAACCGCAGATCGTAACCTTATACATGTAACCTTGTACTTTAAGCATGGGACTCTGCGACATTCTCCCTCTGTAGATTTAGATAATTAATCGAATTTATTCTGGATTTGGTCTATTGTTAAGAAACACCAATTTATTCGGCGACACTTAGACTTAAATGAAGCTGGGTCGACGGCTTGGAACATGTTGGAAAAATGAACAACCTAAAATTGATTATAGTGGAGGTTCAATTGGTATAATGACCAATACGATAATACAACATAAACAGTAATGATAATGTACATGTATAATTATGTTATAGAAGATACATATGTACATGTTTTATAGAAGCGAGTCTGTGATCAAGGGATTTGTCACTGACATTAAATTATATCCCGTTGGAGAGCAAATGTATATGTCGCCCATTCACACAATTATAATTGTCTCCAAAATACAGAGAGATATGGTTAGCAACCAAATGATTAAAGGAGACTATTGTGTGTCCCCATAATTTTTATGGAAGTCGGGAGATGGTGCGCAAAACTTACCCTATGGACTAGGTTCACTAGCCATTATCTCCTCAATACCTCGGCATCAAAGACCTAATAACTGACCGACTGAAAGTTTTTTTAGCACAGACGCACGAATATAAGGAATTCAGATATCAATGCAATTTTTCAAATTCTTTTATCTTAATTGTGGCCTTGTGAAGTAGACAGCGATCCCTTAGGAGACGATCCTACCATTTGTGAGATAGCAATACAAGTGAGGGCGCGAGCAATACTCACAAGAACAGCCTGCGATGCAAGTTTGTGCCACCAGAATACCCGTTTGGACGCATAACCAATCCAGAGCCGCATAGTCGGTCGACGCTTGAGGGCATTTCGAACAACAACTTTGGCATACTGCTCCACGTCTGTCCCGATAACCGCGGCTTCCTTGCCCTGCATAACTTCCGTCACCTCCTCACGTGCTGGCCAGTAAAACGAACTTGTTGGCAGGACGGCTTTAGTCGGCAGATTCGCGACAAAGTTGGTCTTGATTATCCCCGTGACCACGAGCATTGTCCGCACGCCCAAGGGCGCGAGCTCGATACGGAGCGTTTCTGTTAATTGGTTTACGGCGGCTTTTGAAGCATTGTAAATGCCCTGCCAAGGATATGGTAGGGCGCCGGCTATCGAGCCGATGTTCACGACGAGGCCGTGTGCATTCACAAGGAGGGGGATAAATGCTTGTGTGACGGCGAGCGGGGCGAATAAGTTTAGGTCAAAAACTTTCTTGGCGGCCGCGAGATCCGCGTCAAGCAGGGGTGAGGTAAACCCTAAAGAGAAGGTCAATCAACGTGCGTATTTGGTCATTAAGGGAGCAAGGGCTAAACCTCCGCCGGCATTATTGACAAGTATGTCAAGTGAGCCACCAGTGCGCTCCGCGACGTTTTTGACAGCTGCCAGAATAGACGTTGAATCGGTCACATCAAGAGGGATGATTTCAAGGCCGAGTCTCTCAAGATGTTTGACTTTGTCAAGATTCCTTGCTGTTGCGAAGACACGTAGGCCACAACGATGGAATTCGATTGCGAGAGCACTGCCTATACTGCCTTCGCTTGTGCCAGTGATCAGAACAGATTTTTGGACCATGATGAGAGTTGGACAGAAGAGAAGGTGACTATATTTCATTTGACTACGAAAGCATTCACCCTTAGTTATACCCCTCTTAAGTACCTGAGAAGAAATACGAATAACAGACAGCGCACCAATTGACCTTGTGGAAGAATCCGCCTGCATGAAGTTTGTGTTTGCCTGGGGGAAGCATGACAAGAGATCATGTACTGAATGGCATTCTTCAAATGTAGATAAATAGAGTTTACACACCATCAATATTTTAAAACATTCTCAGATTTCTTATTTTTTGACGCTCTTTTATAGACGAATAAATAGATACACATTTGGGTCATTTTGAACTGAGAGGAACGTCAATAGAGACCACTAAAGTTTCAGATCCGAAGAGCACACTAACTGAGTGGAAGCACTTTATAATCTATAAAGGTATCAGCTTTTATAGATACATGTAGTATTTAAACTTAGTCTTATTGAATCCAAGGACCAGGGAGTTTAGAAATGACAAAGTTTATTTATAACGAACTATTGTGGCAGAGAAACTTTGGATGTCATGGATTTACCTTGTGCCAGCACAGTACTCAGATGCCACGAGCAAAACTACCAGGAGTGGAACTGAGTTCTGTGCATGATTTGCTGGAATTGGCGAGTGCTGCCAAATAGAACTTTGCTCCATTCCATGACTTGATTGCATTTACTGCCACCCCAATATAATGGAGTCATCTGAATTATTCAAAGAGGAGGATTTCCTACTAGACTAGGGGTGGAAAGAGAGCAAAGACATATCACTGCTCACGAGAGATACTCGCTTTCATATATCACTTACCACTCACTATCTTTGTAAAAATTATTCTGAGCGACAAAGTCGTAGAAGAGAGGGTTCTGATCCTCGAACAAGGGTAAGCGAGAATCATATTTGTAGGACGGTCTAAGTGTGTAACGGTTCAAGCAGATCCGTAACTTGTTGTTGATCCAATGCCCTGGGTTGAGGTAAACGCTCTCTACACCAATCATGTGGGCTCTCGGCAGAAAGAAACTCTATGTTGACAGCTTCAACTCCTCGAGGCAGATGCAGACTTCATGTACTGCTATGCTATGCAGCTAGTGTCAGGCGAGTGCCGGCTTTTCTCATCCGCTTTCCCTTCTCCACACGAGACATTCTTGCTACTGCAGCCAGATATGTGTGTTTCTCAACTTCGGATATCTTGCCAGCGCACGCCCGATGACGGGTATGCTGGCGCGTCGACTGGTGGGTAGATCGTGTTAAGGATTCATTTAAGCGCTATGCACCCGGCTGTTGTTTGAATCTTAAATCATAAACGTACTGGCTTTGTTTGTCTAGCTAACTGACTGCATATTACACGTACACGACAGCATAGCCGTACGATATTAATTTGGATTTAGTCTTTCTGAATTCAAAATATGTATGTAGACGTGTTTTAAGAGGCGCGTACTATCAGTATTATTCATCCTCAACTTAGTCATTCAAGCCATCACAATGTTTATAGCATCCATCACATTAAGTGTTGTCACAACATCAAGGATCGATTAAAGGAATTAATACCACATTAAATACCCGGAAAACTCGTACTTTCAGCCTCATGAGTGAATGTATCAAAGCTCATGGAATAATTATCCTGCTCTACTTTTCATAGACGACTGACAGGAAGAAGAAGCCGTTTCTTCACAGTACCATTCGAACATATATAGTACATTTCACCAGAAGGAGAGAAAGCTATCAAAAAAATATTACTTGTATCTCTCTAGCCTGGGTTTCATTTTCGCATGATTTCAAATATAAGGGATCATGATAATATGATCTGAATCGATCGGCTTGTAGATAAGTCTCCTGTGAAATCCGTATTTACATGTTTAGATTAGGTGAAGGCGATGCTTCTAGGTTGATGAGTGGTTTACTGAAAGCACCTCGTAGGATCGTCACAGTCCTGAAGAATACTGAGATAATGGAGTTTTAATCCATCTCTTTTGGTTAACTGTTTTGTTTGGAATCTCGACCTATGGGATATTCAAGTACTAGCGTGCCTTCAGGTTCAGTGCTTGTCATACCTTTTTATAGAGCGTCATCCTCTTTTTGAGGTCAGGGTCCGTATTCGAAAAATCATTTAGATTTGTTTGTGAAAAAAACACAAATCGGAGAGTCATGAGTATAGACCAAATAATTGCTGACTGCCATTTGGCAAATGACATGACCTTCAATCTTGAAGCACTGGGACAAACTCCACAATTTTAGGCTGAAGATACGTCGTGGTATACCTTCCTTTCTTCTATGCCAACCTGGTTAGTGTGGAAATGCAAACAGTATTGTTCGAGTCTAGTCTTGGAGCTTGAAGTTGAAGCAAAAGCTTCTTTATCTATTTTCTTCTGGAATAATTTGGCTTGCTACTGGCGCAATAAGTGTAAAGAAGTCTTGATATAACGACTGACTCAATGACGATCATCACACGATACAATCTGCCGATCTTTTCCTTGATTAATTGCTTGAATAGAATGAATAATCGTTTGAATTCCTGCAAGTTGACTACCACCAGGCACTTGGTAGAATTGCCTTAAACTTGGTGGTATATGTATATCCAGTGTGAAAATTAGCAGTATTCTATATAGAAAGCCCAGCTGTTACCATATTTTTAGAGAACAAGCACAATATGGCATTGCCACTTCTTACTTTATTGTCTTCAAAGTTGGGGTCGTGATATGCGCCAACCCTTCCCCCTTGTGAAATTTTTCCTGCCAGATTATTCAACCTTGCTATGTAGACTACCAACGCTTACGGCTTTTAATTTTAGTAGTTCTCACTGTAAGCTCATAGCGTTGAATTCTCTGTTACAAATCTTGTCAGATAGTTAAAGGCAGTAACGAGTCTTTGTTTTGCTTTTGTAAATAGTTGCATCTGTTCCTAACACTAACCCAAACCATCGTTAGATTTCAGTTATTAAATATCATGTCGCAAGTCCCACAATCAAAATCTAGTCAATACGAAAGCAATCTACTTCTAGAATTAATTTGGGTCAAATTAAAAGTCCCCGGAAAGCTGCAGCAGTATATGGCGTATCTCGAAAAACACTCCGAAGTCGAATTCAAGGAGTTGTCGTCGCGATTATAAGTCCACTTGTCTGATGCGAGGAAAGAGCCCTCGTAAACCATCTTCTTGATCTCGACTCCCGTGGATACCCTGCTTGGCCACAACGTGTGAAAGAAATGGCGGATTTCTTACTCGCTTCACAGGGTCAGTCTCCTGTTGGAAAAAAAATTGGATAACGAACTTTATAAACTGTCAATCAGAATTGAAACCAAGATTCAACAGAAATTATGATAACCAGAGTGCCCGATGTGAGGATCCAACTCGCATCAGAAATTGGTTTAGTCTGTTTGAAGATACAAAAGCAAAGTACAACGTTCTGGAAGATGACATATACAATTTTGACGAAGCCGGCCTAGGAGTATCCAACCTGGCAATCGTCAATGGGTTACAATTATAAGAGGTATTAACTCTACCGGCTAGGTCATTCCTGCATTTATCATCTTCAAAGGTCATATTCACATGACATCCTGGTTTGAAGATTCTGACCTCCCCCTCGACTGGGTTATTACACACAGTGAGAATGGTTTGATAACAGTGGCTACAGTATTTTGATGAGCATACCAAGAGCCGCACAAATGGCACGTACCGTCTTTTGATTCAAGACGGTCATGCGTCCCATTTATCGGTGGAATTTCAACAATATTGACAAGTGTACAATATAATTACTCTTTACAGGCCATCTCATTCATCGCACATTCTCCAACCATTAGACGTTGGTTGTCTCAGCCCGTTGACAAGGGCACACAGTAACGGGCTTGAAAGGCTGTCTAGACTTCGAGTAAATCATGTAACTAAAGATGAATTTCTCCCTGTCTTCAAAGAAAGTTTCGAGAAGGCCTTTACTGATCGCAACATTAAAAAGACTGGTCTCGTGCCTTTCGACCCAGATGTTGTGCTTTCCTCTCTAGAGTCAAGACAAAGAGCGACCCCAGACCGCCTGCATCTACCTGATGAAGATCATGAGGATTGGACTCCGAGAACGCCGCAGAATGGTAGGGAGCTGGCCTTCCACCTTAAGTTTAGTAAAAGTGTTGTCTCTGATCCGGAGTCTATGCCTCATCCTCCTGTCAGGTGTTAGGAACACGTAATATCGCTGGTAACGCCATCGCGTGACTCTTGATATTTCTATTCATTTTGAAGTGGCTTTATGGGATTCGACATTCTTTGGAATATTCTTTTAGTTGGATTCTAGTAGATTCTTTGGGAAACTTGAATGGTAGAAACTCCGGAGCTCTCCATCTTTGAGTCTTATTATCATTATTAGATATCCTTGATTATCACACCCTATTCTCTTGTCTTGTCTATCCCCTCTTATCTTGTCTTGCCTTGCTCTTGATCATAACCTTTACAGTCAATTGCCTTTTGGTATAAGTGGTGAAGTATGCTCGAAAATCCTCTGCGAGAGCAGATACTTTTGAGGCAACATCTGCACTTCTAAGAAATGAAGTTGTCCTCCTAGAAGGGGTAAATGCCCAAAAAAGGAGAAGAGATGGAAGACGAAGAGGAAAAATTCGAGAAAGGGAATGTCTTACAATTCAAGAAGGCCGAGAGATAGTGAATCCAACTCAGACAGAGGGTAGAGACTAATAACTGTCTAGGGCATCAAGGATCAGAGTCCAATAGACGGGACACAACTCTCGCTCTTGTAATACTTCTAGTAATGTAACCCAAGATCTAGCCGAGACTTCTTATTAGTTTAGTTTCTTTCCTGTAGTTTACATGCCAACTGAGCGGAAATAAAAAATTATGATAATTGCATTGAGAGATCTGTATTGATAGGAATCTTTGGTGCATGGGGGGGGTCTGTACTGAAGGGGGGGTGTTTGCTAGCGCAGACTCTTATAAAATTCTGATGGGTGCTAATTTAATCTTTCAATCCTGACAAAGAAATTTGTGTGTGCAGGATTAATTATTGTAAATTTCTAAAATTTCAATTTCTGAGATCCGCGGAGATTACTACCATTTATTGTTAGTGGTCTGTACTGAAGGGTGGTCCGTACTGACGTGGAATACTTTACATCTCCAAACGCTTTTTACTGGTTTGACTCACGAACTAGATGGACTAGCGTGATTAATAATTAATTTAATTTGTGTCCACCGCAGGATAGATTCAGCATTCAAAAAGCGGTGAACCATAGTTTCAAGGGGGGAGGTTGGCGTATACGATGACTCCAAAATTGGGTAACAATCAGTTTATCATTGAGGCTGAAGCTGAGGGGAAGAGAGATCAGGGCAAGGATTGATTGATTGATTCTGATTCTTTGATTTATTCGTGCTATCTTGAGTCCAAGACTACTATAACACTTGGACTCCTCTCTGACCTAGGCTACACCTTTTACAGTGCTCCTGTCCCTTTTTTCCACGAACCTAAGATCACAGATACATTAACCCATGACGAGTAGCCATTTGACTCAGTAATTACCCGTAGAATTCAACCATCTTTTCTACGGAACCTATGATTCCATTGATTGGATAATCTTTTCAATGGTGCTTTTAATAACAGCGGTTATATCGAAGCCCATTATCATTGCATATAGCTCTGATGCTAATACACTTCTGGTGACTCTTCTACCCTTCGTTGATGACCAGTGAATAATGTTTGCTTCATTACTATCCTCAGATAGGCAAATGACATATCCGATCTGCTAAGTCATATCCTCCTTGTCGTTGGCGAATGTCTTTTCTTCATCGTTAAAACCTTGGACCGCCATTCGCGATTTCTTGTACGCTTTAACCGTACCTTCATTTTTAATTGTATCGACGAATCTACTGCCGAATAATCGGTAGTTTTTGGCTTCAGCAATATGAACCATTTGGAAAACACCTTTTTCGATTAGACCTTGAATTTCTAACTTTCTTGATTCTGTAAAGTCAATTTTGTCGATTTTGCTATTGTCCGTTAAAATTGATGTACTAGTCGCTAATCCAGGGAAAGTGGGGATTTGACGATAACGTTCTAGTAGGCGTCTTTGTCGTAGTTCATTTCTTCTTACTTCAACATTATGGGAAGTGTTATATTCGATAAGTTGTGTTTGGTTCTGTCTTCGTGATTATTTTGCTCTTGATTATTTGTGATTTCATTATTTTGTTGATCATTGATTATGTTGATTTCGTTCTGATTGCTGTTATAAAATGGCTTACATGAGGTTGAGCGAAATTTTGTTGGGCCTGATGATAATTGAACAATGCAATCTTCATTATGTGGTAGGGCCCTGTACATTTTCCAGGTTCTCTCCAAACCCATACCTTTGAGCCAAGAGGGAGATTGTGCAGAGGTTTTGTGTCCGGGCCATTTGTTTCATTGACTGCGGAATTTATTAATTTACTTGATCGAAGTGCTGAAATGTTAGCGCCGATGCCTTTTGAATTGCTTTAGCTCGTTTAATAATTAGTAGTTGTAGCTTGAATTGTAATGTTGTTCCATTCATTTTGGGCATTTCTTTATTATGATCAGCTGCGTTACTGCAATGATGATGATAAAAATCCAACGCTTCTTTGTTAAACATTAAGAAAATTGACGACAAAATATCATTTTCGTTACTGATATCAGCAAGCGCGCATTTCTTTAAGAAAATTTTATATTTGAAACTAAAAATTTTATCCTTATCACCACTTAACTTCTCGCTTTAATTGTATAATTAAGACATGCCAGTCAGCTTAAAATTAAGTGGGCTTTTCGAGTCTATATTATGATTGACATCTATGGTTTGATGGATTTTGGTTGAGTTCTTGCTTCCTTTAGTATCATCTTTGTTGAAATAGTTTTGGACATTCTTTTGACTTTAACTAATTTTAGGTGATTGAAAGTTATTAGCCTTGTAGCTTCCGATATGCGCTGAAGGATTGGTAACATCAAAAGCCCATATATTTTCATCTTTTTCTAAAACCTCGATAATTGCTTTAACGTGGGATATATTGGCTTTTCTGACAAAGACTCCTGTCAAATAGAAAGTTTTCCAGTTTTCGCAGTATGATGTCACTACATCTTTTTCAGCTGAGTCGCGTTAAAGTTGACGAATTTTTTATTTAACACTTCGAAGAGGTCGTCATTGAAGTATTCAGCTAGTTCCACTTGTATCATAAAGGAAGAGATCCAGGTGTTGATATCGATGGGGGTATGGATAGAGGGGTCATATTTTGCACAATCATCATCGATATTGGGTTTGACCTCTTCCTTGGCGTACGGAGAATGCGGGTTGATCATATTGAAGGGAGGGGATCAAGGACATCTTTAGATATAAATCGAAGAATTAATGCGTTTGGGAAAGACGCGTTTGGCTTGCTTTGGCTGTAGCAGTAAACAGTCCACAGAATGGGCTATTAATGTTAGAACAAGACCAGCGAGGAATTCACTGATCAGTGTGACTTCACTTAGAATATGGAAAAATATATGTTTCTAAGACTAATGTAGTTAGTTCTAGACTTCTTATGATGACTCAGAATCATATCAACCAAAGAGGATCATGATGCCTCTGTTGGTCACTACGTCAGATCACGCTACACTGCTCACCACGGTAGATTGGACTGAGGACACCGCACATCTCCAAAGGCTCAGATTAGATGCCTTAGACCCCGCTCTGTTCAACCGTTTGCTGACTACCACAGTTCAAAATGTTGCCACAATTCCTCAGTCCCCAAACTCGGACGATCTCGACAGACTTGCCCTAGAGCTTATTAACCCAATTCGGTCAGCGTACTCTGGGTCGGCTCGTCGCTCTCTTGGTCATGGGAAAGGCAACTCATGGTGGGACAAGTCCTGCAAGTTCGCCCGCCAGAGATACAGGACACTCATAAGGAATCCATTAACCCACGAAGAATTTACAGAAGCAAAGAAAGTATATCGGAGGACTATTGAGAAAGCGAAGAACGAATTCTTTTTGAACAAGGTTGGGAATGCCAGCACAGCTAAGGACATTTTTGGAATGACCAAATGGCACAAAACTACGGGCTCCTTTCACACACCGCCGCTCAAAGACCCTAGATTCCCAGAAAAGCCTCTGGCAACAAGTGCGGCCGAGAAGAGAGCAGTACTTGCGGACAACCTATTGACTAACCTCGCTGAAGTAGAAGATATATCCCTGGACGCTCCCACAGCTCCACCACGCGCGATACCTTTTCCTCCACTAACCCGCCAAGAAGTCAGAGATTCAGTACTCAGGGCTGGCAATACTACCCCTGGAATTGACGAGATCCCGACCGCTATCCTCCGACATGCTTGGCCTCTAGTTGCGGATCATGTGTACTCCCTCTTCAGCGGCTGTGTTTCTTTAGGCTATCACCCTAAGTGTTTCCGCCAGGCTACCGTAATCATGTGTCAAAAGCCAAACAAATCTGATCTATCATGCCCCCGCTCATACCGCCCAAT
>JAATOF010007822.1:0-16511 GCA_013170925.1 Podosphaera leucotricha
AATATCTATATATTTTGTTGTGCGCCGTTTGCGTGCCGGATTGCCGAGCGATGTGCTGCTCGTGCTCGACGCGGCCTACGCAGAGTACGTGCGCCGGAACGACTATGAAGCCGGGCTCGAGCTCGTGGCCACCACCGAGAACACGGTGATGACGCGCACGTTCTCGAAGATCTTCGGACTTGCGGGCTTGCGCATCGGCTGGGCCTATTGCCCGGAGGCCGTTGCCGACGCTCTGAACCGTATTCGCGGGCCATTCAATCTTTCAGCGCCGTCAATTGCCGCCGGTGCGGCCGCGATGGACGACTGGTCTCACATTGAAGCCGCCGTGCGCCACAACGAGGAGTGGCTGCCGTGGCTCTCGTCCGAGATCGGTAAGCTCGGGCTGTCCGTGACGCCGAGCGTTGCGAATTTCATTCTCGTCCATTTCCCGCAAGAGGCGGGACGTGACGCTACTGCGTGCGACGCCTTCCTGAAGCAGAAGGGCATCATCGTGCGCCGTGTCGCAGGCTACGGCTTGCCCGGCGCGCTGCGCATCACCATCGGCTCCGAAGACGAGAACCGGAAAGTCGTGGCTGCGCTCGCTCAATTCGTCGGGGCGCGCGCATGACCGCAGACCAGCAAATGTTCAAGCGCATTGCGTTGATCGGTATCGGGCTGATCGGCTCGTCGATCAGTCACGCTTCCCGGCGCGCAGGGCTTGCGGGAGAGATCGTGGGTTCGGCACGCACGCCGGCCACGCTGGAAACCGCAATGCGTCTCGGTCTCATCGAGCAGGGGTACGTTTCGGCGTCGGAGGCCGTCGATGGTGCTGATCTCGTGATCCTCTGCACGCCGGTCGGACTTTGCGGCCCGATCGCGAAGGAGATTTCGCGAAGTCTCAAACCGGGGGCGATCCTGACAGACGTCGGATCGGTGAAGGGCTCCATCGTGCGCGATGTGGCGCCGCATGTGCCGGACGGCGTGCATTTCGTGCCTGCCCATCCAATCGCGGGCACGGAGCAATCCGGGCCGGAAGCGGGCTTCGCGGAACTGTTCGATGGACGCTGGTGCATTCTGACGCCGCAACCGGAGACGGACGGCAAGGCCGTCGAGAAGCTGCGCGCGTTCTGGGAAGCGCTCGGGTCCAAGGTCGAGGTGATGAGTCCCGAACATCACGACATGGTGCTCGCCATCACGAGCCACGTGCCGCATCTCATTGCCTACAACATCGTCAACACGGCGGGGCATCTCGAGCGGGTGACCGACAGCGAGGTGATCAAGTTCTCGGCGGGCGGCTTCCGCGACTTCACGCGCATCGCTGCTTCCGATCCGACGATGTGGCGCGACGTCTTCCTCAACAACAAGGAAGCGGTTCTCGAGATGCTCGGCCGCTTCAGCGAGGATCTGACGGTGCTGCAGCGGGCGATCCGTTTCGGTGACGGCGACACGCTCTTCCGCCTCTTCTCGGATTCGCGCGAATTGCGCCGTGGGATCATTCAGGCGGGCCAGGATACGGCGGCGCCGGACTTCGGTCGCGGCAAGACGCCTGCTGTCGAGGTCAAGAGCAGCAAGAAGACCTGAAACGAGGGAGCTTCGCCCAATGCCGGTTGAACCGGCCGAGACCTGGATCTTCGGCTACGGGTCTCTGATGTGGAACCCGGGTTTTGCGTTCGCCGAAGCGCGGCGCGCAAAGCTGATCGGCTATCATCGTGCGTTCTGCATCTATTCGATCCACTATCGCGGCACGCAAAAGCAGCCGGGGCTCGTTCTCGGTCTCGACCGGGGTGGCGTGTGCGACGGCATTGCGTTTCGCGTCGCGCCGGAAGTCCGGGATGCGACGCTCGCCTATCTCCGCAAGCGTGAGCTCATCTATGGCGTCTATCGCGAGGCACTCGTGCCCGTGGATCTCGCACACGCCGGCGACGAGGACGCGCCGCGCACCGTGTGGGCGCTGACCTACATCGCGGAACGCGCGCATCCGGCCTATGCCGGGTGTCTGCCGCTTGCGCGAGAAGCGAGCCTCATCCGGCGTTCTGCCGGACGCGGCGGCACCAATCTCGACTACTTTCTTGCAACGCTCTGTCACCTGCGGCAGCTCGGGATCAGGGAGCCGCGGCTCGACAGGCTGCTCACGATGGCCGGAGCTCTCGCAGCGAGGGCGGCGACGCGTTTTGGCGGTGTGTCCGTTCCGACGTCCGCCCTGACGCGTTCTTGGGCCGCGCGCCACATCGCTGGTCCGCGTTCGGTGCGCGACAACCGTTTCGGCTATAGGGCCAAGCGCGGGTGAACTTGCCAATGCGGCTTGCCTCGCGCACATTCGGTGCGTGGGATGGGAATGGAGTCTCCCGATAACCGCCGCAAGGCTGATGGCTCCTACCAGGCGCTTTCTGCGCGGGTAGGGCTTGTCTTGAGCTTACCGCGTGGAAGCATGGATGACGTCCAAAGCGGAGGTTCAAATGCAGGCATCCATTATCGTGTTTCTCGGCGCCGGTCTCGGCGGGCTCATGCGCCACGTCATGAATGCATGGGTCACGGCGCTTATGGGCGCAGGCTTTCCCTACGGCATCATGGCAATCAACATTCTTGGCTCGACGGCGATGGGTCTCGTTGCCGGGTGGTTCGCATTTCGCGGTGCCGGGCTGGGAGACCTCCGTCTCTTTCTTGCGACGGGCATCCTCGGCGGCTTCACGACGTTTTCCGCATTCTCTCTCGATGCGGCACTCCTGATTGAGCGCGGTGAGACGGTAGCGGCTGCCACCTATGTCGTCTGCAGCGTCGTGCTCTCGGTGATCGGCTTGTTCCTCGGCCTTTGGTTCATGCGTGCAGTGTTGGCTTGAGCAAAGTTCGCCTGAACGACGGACGGCGCGAAAAACAAAATCGCGCCGGCTTGGGGAACCGGCGCGATGGGGGGAGCAGAGGGGAAGGTCTTCTCAGTACTACGCTTTACTCAATGACGTGTCGCGGTGAAGCGCTGTTCCGGCTGGCTGTCGATGCGGCCAGCGCGCAGGTCGAGTTCGACGACCCGGCGCTCCTGGGCAGAGTTCGCCAGCAGGTGGATGTGAATTTCGTTGGCGCCGAGACGCGCGCCGCGATGGCGGAGTTCGGCGAGATTGAGAGACGCGGAGCCATGCTTTACGTGGCCGAGGGCGAGGACCGTGCGGCGGCCCGAGGCGTCGCGGTGCACCAGCAGGAAGTTGGCGGCCGGAATCTCAGGGCAGTCGAGCAGGCTGTAGACCGTGTGCACGTAACGCTGGCCGGAGGCGCCGCTCCAGAAGTGGAAACGGTCGTTGCGGTCGGCGGCGTCGCTCAGGACGACGTGCTCTGGATTCGGACCCGCGCGGCGGGCTCTAACCTCAGCGAGTTGAATGACACGCGCTCCCATCATTCGTTCCTTGCCTTTTACGCGGCTCTTTCGACGCAACTGAACTAACTCTGAGATTGCTCAGCGTTTTCAGCTGAAATATGGCTCCATCTCAGTCATTTTTGGGCATTTCGAACCTGTGGTGACGTTGTCGCCTTATTCGCCGACAGGCGCTGTTCCGTGCGGAACTGGCCGAAAAGTCATGGACTTATGAGTGCGCACGCCTCGTTGGCGGTATGCGCTGGAGCCGCCACGGATTCGTCACGTTCGAGTGGATTGCGGCTGGCTCAGTCGCAGCGGGAGAAGCCGCAGGAGCGACACGTCCAGCAGCCTTCCTCCTTTACGAACGACTGCTGCGCGCAGCGCGGGCAGCTTCGTCCGAGCGGCCGGTCGGCGACGGTATCGAGGCCGGCTGCGTGTGTGCCCGATGCCAACGGCACCGCCAGAACGGGGATGGCGAGCGGCAGCTCTTCCTCGTCGTCGGGGTTCGAGAGGAAGCCGATGCGCTTCATGTGCGTCTCGATCACCTCGCCGATGGCGGCGAGCAGGCTCGGAACGTAGCGACCGTTCATCCAGCGGCCGCCCTGCGGATCGAAAATCACCTTCAGCTCTTCGGCCACGAACGAGACGTCGCCGCCGCGACGGAACACGGCGCTGATCATGCGGGTGAGCGCCACGGTCCAGGCGTAGTGCTCGAGGTTGCGCGTGTTGATGAAGATCTCGAACGGACGGCGCCGCGTGACGGCCTTGCCGCCCACATGGCTCGTCGTTTCGATGTCGTTGATCGTGACGTAGATCGCGTGATCGCTCTCGGGCCACTTGAGCTTGTAAGTGTAGCCGGCGAGCGCGGCGTCGCGATCGAGCGGCTTTGACATATAGACCACGTCGCCGTGGCGCTGTGCGGCCGCGATGTCGGCTGCTGCGGGAGCGGAGGGATCGACGGTTGCCGGAGCCGGAGCTTCGGCTGCGGGTGAAGCGGGCGCAGACGCCAGGATCGATCCCGTCACGGCGTTTGGCCGATAGACGGTGCATCCCTTGAGGCCGAGATCGAAGGCTTCGAGATAGATCGACTGGAACGCCTCGAACGAGATATCGACCGGGCAGTTGATGGTCTTCGAGATCGAGCTGTCGACATGGCGCTGCAGTGCAGCCTGCATGACGAGATGCTCACGCGGCGTTAGCTCGGCTGTCGTAACGAAGGCGTCCGTCAGTGGTGCGGTGTTGCCCGCAGACCGCCGGAACCGGGCGTGCGCGAGATCCTCGACTTCCTCCGTTTGCGTGGTGCCGTCCTGGCCGAGCACGCGGCGCGTGTAGCGGAAATCGAACACGGGCTCGACGCCGGACGAGACGTTGCCCGCGAGGAGCGAGATCGTTCCGGTCGGCGCGATGGAGGTAAGGCAGCCGTTGCGGATGCCGTGACGGCGAATGGCCTCCTGAACGTGGGCGGGCAAACGCGCGACGTTGGGGGACGCCAGAAATTTTTCGGCATCGAAAAGCGGAAAAGCGCCCTTTTCCGCGGCCAGATCCGCGCTCGCGAGATAGGCGGCGCGCTCGATCGCGGCCATCCAGCTTTCGGCCAGCGCTTCGGCGTCGGGTGAGCCATAGCGCGCGCCAACCGCGATCAATGCGTCCGCCAGTCCCGTGACGCCGAGGCCGATGCGCCGTTTGGCCATCGCTTCCTCACGCTGGGCGGGGAGCGGATAGCCGGACACGTCGATGATATTGTCCAGGAATCGCACGGCCGTGCGGGTTCGCTCCTCGAGCTTTGCGAGGTCGATGGCTGCATTCGCGGTGAACGGCTCGGATACCAGCTCAGCCACATTGATCGAGCCGAGAAGGCAGGCGCCGTATGGCGGCAGTGGCTGCTCTCCGCATGGGTTGGTGGCGGAGATCGTCTCGCAGTAGGCGAGATTGTTCATCGCGTTGACGCGATCGATGAAGATGACGCCGGGTTCCGCGTAGTCGTAAGCCGCGCGCATGATGCGCTCCCACAGGGTGCGCGCGCGGATGGTCTTGAAGGTTTTGCCTTCGAATACGAGGTCCCACGGCTTGTCGGCGCGCACGGCGGCGATGAAGTCGTCCGTCACGAGAATGGAGAGATTGAAGTTGCGCAGCTTGGCGGCGTCTGCTTTGGCGTCGATGAAGAGTTCGATGTCCGGGTGGTCGCAGCGCAGGGTGCCCATCATGGCGCCGCGGCGCGCTCCGGCGGACATGATGGTGCGGCACATGGCGTCCCAGACGTCCATGAAGCTCACAGGGCCAGACGCGTCGGCGCCGATGCTTTTGACGAGCGAACCCTTGGGCCGCAGCGTCGAGAAGTCGTGGCCGATGCCGCCGCCCTGCTGCATCGTAAGGGCGGCTTGTTTGACGTTGTCGAAGATGGACGTGAGGTCGTCGTCGATGCGGCCCATGACGAAGCAGTTGAAGAGCGTCACGGTGCGCCCCGTTCCCGCGCCAGCCAGGATGCGTCCGGCGGGCAGGAAGCCGAAGTCGGCCATGGCTTCATAGAAACGCTGGGCCCATGCGTTGCGTTTGCGCTTGCCGCCTTTCTCCACGGACGCCGCAGCGTTCGCGACGCGGCGAAACGTGTCCGCCAGCGTCTCGTCACGCGCGGTCGGGCTCGCGAAGCGGTACTTGCGCTGCCAGATCTCCTCAGAGATCGGCGCCAGGAATGCGGGGTCTGTTTTCAATACGTCGCCCTCTGAATACGCCTGCAAATATAGGCGTTGAGGGCCGGGTAATCAACAAAATGTTCTCGTTAAGTTCTCACGCGTTCCGCGGAGATCAGCAGCAAGCATAAGATGCGATAACAAAATCAATGCTTGCTAAAAGCAGCAAGCATTGATATCTTCGATCCAGCAAGCATACGGAGGGCTGGATGGACGACAACACCCCGCAGAGCCTGGGCGGGAAAGCACGGGCTGACAAACTCACTCCAAAAGAGCGCAGTGAAATTGCAAGTCAGGCCGCAAAGGCACGGTGGGCCGAGGCATCAGCGTTGCCGAGAGCCACGCATATGGGAACGCTAAAGATCGGCGATGCCGAGATCCCTTGTGCGGTTCTTTCCGACGGCACACGGCTCCTTACGCAGGCAGGCTTTCTTGAGGCTCTGGGCCGATCTGCGAAGCCAAAAGGCAGGTCGCAGCAGGTGACCGACGGTTTACCCCCATTTCTCGCAACAAAGAGCCTTGAGTCTCTGATTACAAGAGAGATTATCGAAGCGACGGTCCCAATATCTTTCATCACGATCACGGGTGGCAAAGCTCTGGGTTTTAAGGCCGAATTACTTCCCAGGGTGTGCGATCTATTTCTTGAGGCAAGGAATCGGGGCCTGCTGACGACTCAGCAAATGTCCATCGCTGATAGTAGCGAGATGCTCGTTCGAGCGTTGGCGAAGGTAGGAATTGTTGCGCTTGTAGACGAAGCAACAGGGTTTCAAATCGAGCGCGATCGCGACGCACTGCACCGACTTCTGTCCGTGTATCTAGTCGAGGAGCGTTTGGCTTGGGCGAAGCGTTTTCCAGACGAGTTTTATCGGCAGGTTTATCGGCTCAAAGGTTGGGCGTGGCCGGTTGGCAAGGCGAAAACACCCCTCCTCGGCCACATCACAAACGACATCGTTTACGAGCGCCTACCGGAAGGTGTCCTGCCAAAGCTGCAAGAACTTAATCCAACTGATGAAGACTCAAAGCGGAGAAGATTCAAGCATCACCAATTTCTGTCAGAGGATGTCGGGCAGCCGGATCTCAGAGATCACATCCTGCAAATCCTGCCCATCATGAAGATTTCCAAGGACTGGACGACCTTCAAGCGACACCTCGATGTCGCGTTCCCTAAAATGGGAGCGCAGCCGGAACTTGACATAGACGATGCTTGACGACGGTCTCACGCACTGTCAGCTCGTCGTTGAAGCCGTGAGCCGCGTGAACATGGAGAGAGCGCTCCAACGACACGAGGCCGGATATCTTGTGATGCGCACACATTTGATGCCTACGACGGACTGCGACGCCCCTCCTCCACGAGGCGCTGGGCGGCGGCCTCGAGCCGGGCTTCGAGGATCTGCCGGAACTCCTTGCGCGGGAGGCCGGGCGGAATGGGCTCGAGGAACTCCACGACAATGGTGCCGGGGTGGCGCACGAACTGGCGGCGCGGCCAGAAGAGGCCTGAGTTGAGCGCCAAGGGCACGCACGGCAGCTCGAGGGCTTCGTAGAGGGCGACGTAGCCGGGCTTGTAATCCGGCGGTGCGCCTGGCGCCTGACGCGTGCCTTCCGGGAAGATCACGATTTCGCGGCCCTGCGCCTTGCGGATCTCCGCGTCCGCGATCATGGCCTTCAGCGCCTTCGCCGCCTTGTCGCGTTTGACCAGGATGTGCTTGAACTTGACGCAGAACCAGCCGTAGAACGGGATCCACTTGAGCTCGTCCTTGAGCACGATGGCGGGGTCGCGGAACAGCGGCACGAGGCCGAAGGTGTCCCACGCCGATTGATGCTTCGAGACCACGAGGCAGGCGCCCTTGGGCAGGTTTTCGCGGCCGCGGACTTCGAGCTTCGTCCCGGCGATCACGCGCAGCAGCCAGACGCAGATCTGCCCGTGAAGCTTGAGACCGGCCATGGCCCAGCTGCGCGGTGCGATCAGGAGCCACGAGCCGAATACCAGCATCACGGCTGTCGTCACGTAGAAGGCGGCGGCAAAAAGGATCGAGCGAAGGGCGAGGACCATTGGGGTTCGTATGGCGGTCAGAGCGAGGGGCGATTGCCCGGCTGGCGGTGGCCGCCTGCGAGCGGACTACTCATAGCCGAATTTCCCCTGAACTCGATGAAATTGTCCGCGGCGCTCTGCCAGGGCCGGAAAGCGTGAAATCGGCTGGCGCTCAGGATTTGGGCGGCGACGACGAGGATGCTGTGATGGACGTGGCTTGCCAGGGCGACATGCCCCGTGAAACCGCGAGCCGGACGGCCGCAGGCAGGAATTTTATGTATTCGGAGGCGAGCAGCCGGGTTGCCGTGCCGTCGAGCCACCAGACTTTGCGGCGGAGCATGTCCGTCGCAACAGGATGCGGGACCAGCTCGATGTTCGGCATCTCGCGGGCCAGCTCCACAAGGCTGCGCGGCATGTGATAGCTCGCGGTGACGACGATCAGGCGATCGTAACCCAGTGCTTCGGCCCAGCGGCGCGTTTCGTCCGCGTTGCCGACGGTGTTGAGCGCGGCATATCCGAGGTCGACGCAGCAATTGAACGTCTGTTCGTCGAGCCCGGAGATTTTCATGAGTGAGGGGCGGCCGGTCTTCTGGTTGACGCCGGAAATCAGCAGGCGTGCGCCGCGCTTGTCTTCCAACAGCCGGGCTGCCTCGGAGATGCGGGTTTGTCCGCCGGTGAGCACGACGATGCCGTCGGCGCTGACGTCCTGGACGTCAGGCTCGCGCGTGACAGCGTTGGCGAACAACACAAAACCGAACGCTACGAGCGCCAGCGCCGCGCCAACAAAGCCAGTGATGAAGCGTCTCAAGGTCATGCTTGCTCATCCGGCCCGGGCCTTTCCTGCCCGGCAAGAAGAGATTAGCTGATTTGGCCCCCACTGTGACCCGACCTCTAAAAGATGGTGGTGCACAGGTTGTTGCCGCCATCGGCTCTCCGGACCATCAACAAGCCCGTAATGTGCCGTTGCCGTCAATGCTTACTGTTGAGAATTCTGAAGACGCCGAAGCGAGACGTCAGCATGCAGAGTGCTGCGACAACGACGACGACAATTCCCAGAAGGACATAGCCCGCGGTATCGAAGGCTCCCGAGCCGACAAGCCGATGCAACTCGGTCAGGGTCATCGAGCCGCCGCCCATGATCTGGATCAGACTTGGCATGAGGATAAAGACGGCAAGCGCCAGCAGCGCGCCGACGAGCCCTGCGCGCACGCCGAGGCGCAGGAAGTGTTTCTCGAACTCGCGCGCAATGAAGCGGTCGGTCGCGCCAACAAGGTGGAGCACCTCGACGATCTCACGGTTTGACGCCATCGAGCTTTTGGTGGCCGAAACGATGATGGCCGTCGTGGCCATGGCGACGAGCGCCAGAATAGCGAGGCCACCGAGCGCGAAGCTGTTCGTGATGGTCGCGATCTGCTGTTGCCAACGGCGATGGTCGTCCAGGGTCGTGCCCTGGAACTGGCCTGACAGGGTGGTGCGCAGTTTATCTAGGTCTGGCGCGGCGGCGCGGTCCACTTCGACCGCGATGAGGCGCGGCAGGGGCAGCGCACTCAGATCCTCGATCTGGCCGAGCCAGGGTTCGAGGAGAGCCGCTGATTCCGCCGCCGACATCAGGTTCGCTTTGACGATGCCGGTCTGCTGGCGGAGGTAAGTTGCGACCTGCTCGGCAACCTTGTCGGTTTCGGCGCTGTCCTTGGCCTGGATCTGTACGGTGACTTCGCTCGCGATGTCCTTCTGCCAAGCATTTGCCGACTGGCGGATCATGTAGACGGCGCCAACAGTCAGGCAGGCTAGGAAGCACATGATCGTGATAACGAGCGTCAGCGAGCGACCAGTGACGGATCCGGCCGGCACGATGGGTGCCGTCATGGATTCCACTTTCCGCGATTCGCGCTGCTGCGGCGGATACATGTTCGGGCGCGACTGGCGCTCGTACTCGCTTCTCAGCGCAGCCTCGGTGTTCGCAAGCGGATCAACTTCGAATCCGCTCCGGTCATAGTCGGTGGTGTGTGTTTGCGTCACGACGCGGCCGCCCTGGGTGACCAGATCGTCGTATTGGTCGTATTCGGGCGCGCGATTTTGATCGTGTCCGCGCATCGGCGGCCGATCGGGTCTGTCATACGATCCGGACATTGCCGTCGTGGAGCTCCAGTCGGGGGGCCTTGAATTGACGCATAAGCTGATGGTCGTGGGTGGCGATCAGCACGGATGTGCCGAGGCGGTTGAGTTCGATGAAAAGGCGCAGCAGGCGGCGCGCCATCTGAGGGTCGACGTTACCAGTCGGCTCGTCGGCGAGGAGCAGTTCGGGTTTACCGATGACGGCGCGTGCGATAGCGGCACGCTGCTTCTCACCGCCCGAGAGCACGGACGGATAGCCATGCATGCGGTCTCCGAGGCCGACCCATTGCAAGAGATCCGTGACATCTTCCTTGTAGTCGTCGACCCGCTTGCCGATCACGCGCAGTGGCAATGCCACATTCTCCCAGGTCGTCAGGTGCTCCAGCAGGCGGAAGTCCTGGAACACGATGCCGATGCGACGCCGCAAGGGGGCGCGCTTGCTCGTCGAGATGTGGCTCACATCCTGGTTGAAAAGCTGGATCTGCCCCCGCGTCGGGTGGGTCGACATGAACAGCAATCTCAGGAGCGAGGTCTTTCCAGCACCCGAGGGGCCGGTGAGAAAGTGGAAGGAGCCCGGCCGCAGGTGAAAGTTCACGTCGGACAGGATCTCTGGGCCGCGATCGTATTTGAGACCGACATTCGTCAGGCGAATCACGGGGGATGGGCTCCGGAGTGGGCTTTGGACGGTTTGGCTTTTGGTCAAGCGCCTATATGCTGGAAGGCGCAAGGCGTATCAATCGATTACGAATATGGCGGCGGAATGTGCAACCGCGTTTTGCCGTCCGTTCACGACGTAGATAAGCGGATCTTGCGCCCCGTGTAGGTCAAACCGATACCAGGGGTGTGCTGCCGCAGTTTCGCGTCTGGGAACGGGCTCGGGCAAGGTATCTCTAGCTAACACCATGATTTGAGGTGCATTCTATCTCTCTTATGGCGGCGGTGGCTTTGAGCTGAACCAGCCGGAGCGTGTTCGGTGTGAGGACGGCGCTTGGCCGCAGATGGAGGACGTGGATTTGGGGACGACGCAAGAAGCCGGTCTCGGCACAGAACTCGAAGTGCTGCATTCAGCCGAGGACATTGCCCAGCGTCTGGAGGAGCTTGCGCAGGAGATTTCGGCGCGGAAGCTCGAGCGTCCGCTTGTGGTCGCCGTGCTCAAGGGCAGCTTCGTTTTTGCTGCTGACCTGATCCGCGCGCTCTATCGCTCGGGGCTGGAGCCCGAAGTCGACTTCCTGACGCTCTCCAGCTATCGCAAGAGCAGGACCTCTTCCGGTGTGGTGGAAATCCTCCGAGACCTCGATCTCGGCGTCGAGGGCCGCAACGTGCTGCTGGTGGATGACGTGCTCGATTCGGGGCGCACGCTCGTGTTCGCCAAGGATTTGCTCGCGGCTCGCGGAGCCAGCAACATCCTCACCTGTGTGCTCATCGACAAGAAGGTGTCGCGCGCGGTCGATGTTGCCGCGGACTTCAGTGCCTTCGAGGGAAGCACGGAGTTCGTGGTCGGTTACGGCATGGACGTTGCGCACCGCTACCGCGAGCTGCCGTTCGTCGGGCGCGTGGTCAAGGAATAGCCAGAGGCGAGGCGGCGGATGCGCTGCGTGATGATCAGAGAGCGTTCTTGCGCTGCTGGATCATCATGTAGGTGTCGCTCGTGTGCTCCGAGAGCTGGAACCATAGGTATCCCTCGGCGCGCACGGCCGTCATGGCATCGTATACTTTTTTGAACCGCGGGTTGGTGGCGTTGAGCTCGGCGTAGGCGTCGTTCGAGGCCTTGAAGCACGCGTCGAGAACCTGCTCCGAGAAAGGCCTCAGAATGGCGCCCGCCTTCACGAGGCGCCGGAGTGCGCCAGGGTTCAACATGTCATAGCGGCCCTGCATCCCGACGTCGGCCGTTTGCGCGGCGCTGCGAATGATGGCTTGATACGTCTTCGGAAGGCTCGCCCACTTTTCGGAGTTTATGAAGAAGTGCAGCATGGCCTGGCCTTCCCACCAGCCGGGATAATAGTAGTTGCGGGCCACGCGATAGAAGCCGAGCTTTTCGTCGTCGTACGGCCCGACCCATTCCGCGGCGTCGATGGTGCCCTTCTCGAGCGAGGGATAGATGTCACCGCCGGGAATTTGTTGAGGTACCGCGCCGAGGCGAGACATGATGGCCCCCCCGAACCCGCCGATGCGGATTTTTAGGCCCCTGAAGTCGTCCGGTGTGTTGATCTCCTTGCGGAACCAGCCACCCATCTGCGAACCGGTGTTGCCTCCTGGCAGAGCGAAGATCTTGTAGGGCGCGTAGAACTCATTCATGAGATCGATGCCGCCGCCTTCATACATCCAGGCGTTCTGCATGCGGCTGTTGAGGCCGAACGGTATGCAGGTGGCGATCGCGAACGTGGGGTCCTTGCCCCAGTAGTAGTAAGACGCGGTGTGCGCCATCTCGACGGTGCCGTCGGTGACGGCGTCTGCGGCCTGCAACGGTCCGACGATCTCGTTGGCGGTGAAGACCTGGATGTTGAAATTGCCGTCGGTCATCTCGCGGACGCGGCGAGCGAAGAGTTCGGCCGCGCCATAAATCGTATCCAGGGATTTCGGGAAGCTGGATGTCAGTCGCCACGTCAACTTCGGCATGGTGGAAGCAATTGCGGGAGCGGCCGGCTCCTGATCGCAGGCCGAAAGGGCGACGGCCGCGCCGCTCGCACCGGCAACGGTTATGAACTTCCGGCGGTCGAATTTCTTCATGGATCTTCCCTGGCCCCTTTTCGGGGCGGACTATAGACGCAGGAGAACGGCTTCGGAAAGCATAGCCGAGCTAGCCGATTGCGCTGGCGGTGTCCTGAAGTAGGGTTCTTGAGGTCGATTCAGGTGCGCAAAGGAGGATCGGCGGTGGTGGCGAACTGCGAGGGCGACATTGAACGCGTTTTCGTGTTCACCAAGAGCAGGGCAGGCTGCGAGCGGCTGGCCAAGGACTGATGGCGCGTCGAAGGCGGCTTGAGAAAATGGACGGGGATATTCTCGGCGTATTGCTGTCGGGGGGGCTGAGCCGGCGGATGGGTGGCGGCGATAAGGCGCTTCTCGATCTCGGTGGAAAGCCGCTTATCCAGCATGTCGTCGAACGCTTCCGGCCGCAGGTCTACGATCTCATTCTCAATGCGAACGGTGACCCTAAGCGCTTTGCGGCGCTGGCGTTGCCCGTTGTTGCCGATGAGGCCGGTGATTTTGCTGGGCCACTGGCTGGCATTCTCTCAGCGATGCACTGGGCTCGACGCGAGCGGCCTAACGTGACCTACCTCGCCAGTGTGTCGGCTGACGCGCCGTTCGTGCCGGCAGATCTCATTTCCCGTCTTTCCGATGCGTTGGAGAAGAACCCGGACGCGCGTGTGGCGGTTGCGGCGTCGCGTGGACGGCGCCATCACGTTATTGGGGTTTGGCGTCTGGAAGCGGGAGACGACATCGCCGCAGCTCTTGCGCGTGGTGAGCGCAAGGTCGAGACCATGGTCGACCGGCTTGGCGCGATCGCCGTGGAGTTTAAGGATGCTACGGTCGATGGAGAGGCCGTCGATCCGTTTTTCAACATCAATACGCCGGACGACCTCGCGATGGCGGAGAGATTGCTCCGGCGCGCGAACGAAAGGTCGAAACCTTTCGTTGTCGGTGTCGTCGGATGGAAGAACTCGGGCAAGACGAGGCTGGTGGAGCGGCTCGTTGGAGAACTCGTGCGGCGCGGTTTCTCTGTGGCGACTGTGAAGCACAGCCATCACGATATCGCTTTCGAAGCTGAGGGCACCGACAGCGCGCGACACAGGAAGGCTGGCGCGCGCGAAGTTGCGATTGTTGCGCCGAAGCGCTGGGCCATCGTGGGCGACACCGAAAATATCCGCTGGCGTGAAGACGCGGACGTTGCGCTCGAGACGGCTGTCGGCGCGCTCTCTGCTGCCGACATCGTGATCGTCGAAGGTTTCAAGCGCGCTTCGATACCGAAGATCGAAGTGCGCCGACGTGAGCAGGGTCATGGGCCGCCGATCGCCGACGAAGATCCGAACGTGTTGGCTATTGCCGCTGATCATGAGGTGCGAAGCGCGCGCATCCCTACGTACTCTCTGGATGATGTGAAGCAGATTGCCGACGTTATTCTCGGGGCCGCGGATTTGCATTGGGCTGGTGCGGATAGACCATGAAGCGCGTGCTTAGCTTTGCTGTGTCGGGTCTGCTCTTCGCCGTAACGGCCTCGCTCGCGGATACGGAGAAACCAAAGCTGTTGCCTGGAAAAGATCCGGGAGGTACAGCCGTCGCCGTCATCGCGGATGGTTTCGATTATACGCAAGGCGATCTGATCGCTCGTCTCGCGCGAGATGGCGAGGGCGAAGCCATCGCGCACGATTCGGTTGATGGCGATCATCGTCCGTTCGTCAAAGATGCGGATGGGACAAAACTTGCGCTGATGGCAGGTGCGTATCCCGGCATTCGGCTGGTCATCGTGCGCGCGGATCTGGCGAGTGTCGAATCTCTTGCGCGCGCTCTCAAGTTCGTGACCTTCACGCCTGCCCGTATCGTGGTGGTGCCGCTATCCGCAGAACATCGCAGTCATCTTGCACTCATGGCATCCGCTGCGAAATCGCTCGGTTCACTGTTGCTGGTGACGTCGGTTCCGTCTCCGACCGCGGAAGAGCTCGCGTCGGCAGATGGCGTTGCGAATCTCGTGTTGTTCGACGCGGACCAAAGTCCGTTCGTTGCAGCGGAAGCCGTGGCGCGCGGGTTTGGATGCGATCAGAAATTTGAAGCAGGTGACGGCGGCGAAGCGCTGAAGATCGCGTTGTCAGCTCGGCTGAAGAATGAGACGCCCGCGAGCTGTAAGCCAAAGAGTGCCGCAGAGCCCGAGGATCGCTAGCACGGCTGCGATCCAGGTCCGTGATGATAGCGACGCCTCACTTGCAGTCGCAGGTGTCTCCCTGTCCGGCAAACGTACAAGTTTCGCGCGCCGGAGAAGGCGAGGTGACGGGCGCTCGGAAATAGCATCGGCCGACGCTGGTCGGGTCGCAGAACTCGCAGGTGCCACCGTCAAAATGATCAGGAGCGTGGCCGCCATTGCAGCCACGCTCCTGCCCACCGTTCCCCTAACTCGTCGTGCCATCCGGCGCTCATTGGTGCTCCGGCGAAGGCCTGTTCTCGCTCCTTACTGGAAGAACACGAGCGCCTTCACCAGCGTTTCCCAGATGCCCCAAGCAAGCGGCACGCCAACTAGCGTCCAGAACAGAATAGCGGGGCCATCGAGACCGCCCTTGCCGATTCCAAAGGAGCCCGAGGCTTCTGCCGTGGCGGCGGAACTCAGTTTTGCCTGTTCGAGAGCCACCTCTTCGTCGCTCATGTGCCATTTTGGATCGACCGGGCGGATCAACAGGTTCGCAATGAAACCGACCACGAGCAGTCCGGCCAGAATGTAGAAGATCTGGCCGTAAAGCTGGTCGGGCGGGATGCCTTCGGCGGCGCGCGTATCGTGAAGGTAATTCACGATGACCGGACCCACGATGCCGGCCGTCGACCAGGCCGTCAGCAGGCGGCCGTGGATCGCGCCCACGAATTGCGTGCCGAAGATGTCCGCCAGATAAGCCGGCACCGTCGAGAACCCGCCGCCGTACATCGATGCGATGAGGCAGAAGCACATGACGAACAGCGACAGCACCTTCCAGTCCGCAGCGGACGCGGCGAGGATGTAAAGCCCGGCGCCGAAAACGAAGAAGATGAAGTAGGTCATCTTGCGGCCGAGATAGTCGGACGACGAAGCCCAGAAGATGCGGCCGAAAATGTTGAAGAGAGAAATGAGGCCGACGAAGCCAGCGCCGACTGCAGCGGCGGTGGCTGCGAGCGCGGCATCCTTCTTCATCTCGTTGTAGCCCAACGTGTCCTGGCCAGCGAGGGCGCCGCCGAACGTTTCCTGCAGCATGGGGGATGCGGCACCAATGATGCCGATGCCTGCCGATACGTTGAGGCAAAGCGCAAGCCAGATGAGCCAGAACGCCGACGTCTTATGCGCGTCGTCGAGATGAACGTGATTGCTGGTGATCATCGAATTGCCGTTCGCGGCGGGTTTCCAGCCTTCCGGTTTCCAGCCCGGAGGCGGAATGCGGTAGCGGAACGAGCCGATCACCATGAACACGGTATAGATCGCGGCCATCGCCACGAACGTCTGCCAGACGCCGGGATCGGTCGGTGTCTTGAAGACGTTGTCCATGAGCAGAGTTGCGAGCGGCGAGCCGATCATGGCGCCGCCTCCGAACCCCATGATGGCCATGCCGGTCGCCATGCCGCGGCGGTCGGGGAACCATTTGATCAAGGTCGAGACGGGCGAGATATAGCCTAGGCCAAGACCGATGCC
>JAATOF010007823.1:0-21729 GCA_013170925.1 Podosphaera leucotricha
ACTCATCGAGGATCACTTCGAGACTCCTGAGATGAAGCGAGAATATCTCAGCGAGTGGAACGCCACGACCCTGCAGGTCCTCATTGATGAAGCCCCTGACAAGCCAAAGATTGACAACTTCTCGCGTTGATTTGCCATTACTAAGTAATGTGGTGATTGAAGTAACTTGCTCTGATGATAACTTCGTCATTCTAGTATAAGATTGTGAAAATTTATGAGTGATATTTTGACATATAATTCTCCATCACAGTTGATCAAATTTTTTTGAAGAAAATTTGGAGATCTGTTGGAGTTAAAGGTGGTTGTTTGTTTCTGGGGGTGAACTTTTCCTTTTAAAAGTAAGTTTAGGCTCTACTACCCATCTTTTTTCCTCGAGATTCTAGTTTCTCTAAGTTATCACTTCAAGATTATACGCATTTTTTTCGATCCTACCTAGCTGGAATTCATGCAGCTGTGATTCAGTCAGTATCTCATCATCGTGTCTATTCTTTACCATCGAAATGAAAATAAAGGAGAATTTGATAAATTTATTATGCTGCATCAATCTATAGATGCAGGAAAAGAGATATCCACGAAAAATGGAAGCTTTTTGAGGATGGGAAGAGATTTTCTGGCCTGTGAATCATATGTCCAAGTTTTCGAAACATGCGATCAAAATTGTCCAAAGGATTGGTGATGCCAAGACTCATACGAAATGTACAATCTTCATATTTTTCACATAAATAAAAGTGCTACTTGTAGAGAAATAAGTAATGATTCAGAGTAATTTAGAATTATAAATTTTAAAGGTCATGCTGTGAAGTTATCATCAAAAGTATCAGAATTTGTGATTTGACTGGACAATTTTGAACCCTACTGTATAGCTGCCTTAGGCCAAGCTGGATGGTGTAGTGGTTTGATGCGCTCTCTACACGTATGTGGCAATTCTCTCAAATCAAGGTACCGAAGATTGTTATCAATTTGATGCATCTTTAACCCTCTCCTCACACTAATATTCTGGGGAATCACAGCAATTCTATCATGAATCAATCTTCCTTAAAGTCCCTTAAGTATATGTCTGTCTAATTATGTTGTGTTGTCATTCAAGCTGATTGGCGAGTTTCGACTATGATCTCTCTAAATGCACTCCCAAAAGATGTAAGTCCAAAACGGTCGGATGTTGTAGTGGTGCATCATCCAGGCCGTTCTCCCAAGTAAATCCAGGATATGCCCCATGTGAGACAGGAGAAATCTGCATTTCTCGCGGTGTCGCTGGTTTCGTAGGGTGACGTAGGCAGCCCTCTAGCGGGTATTTACGGAAGAAGTTACATGTCGCAAGGCGGTAGGAATGAGTGTTCCAACGTCAAACTGAATCATTCTACGAAACATAAGACTCCCGTCGTCATTGGTGTCATAGCCTTAATGTTGCATACACGAAAAATGAGGCAAAAAAAAAGTCCAAATCGGCACAAACTGGCTTTAATTAAAAATAATTTTCAAGCCAAGGTGATCGATTAGGTCCTCGACAACGACTTTGCAACTTTTGCTTCGACAACATACGCATGCATGAAAACAGAGTAATAGTACATGCATGCGCATGCGGTAAAGGAAACAAAACCATTGCCTGGATAGCCAAACGAATTCAAACACTAATTAAATTTAGACGTGTAGTCAGCAACGGAAGTCAACTCACTACGTATACAGTAGCTCCCAAAACCGGTCGAATAATTTACGTATTCCGATACTTTTAATTCTAACTTAACAATGAGACATTAAAAATTTAAAGTTTAAACTACAAGTTGATTACTTGCTATTTCTTTATAAGTTTCAAGATTTTCTAGATAAAAAGTAAGAAGGTTGCGTATTCTGTGTGGGTCTTGGCATCAGCTGTAATACGACCGGTTGAAAGCATGTCGTCTATTAAATCGTACCCTAGAAAACCATACCATTGGTATGAAACTTTGGATGTTCTTTTAAATATTCCTTTATCAGGATTTATAAATTCCTACTACTGAATAACTCTACCTATTCTTCCACTAATACGCATGTATAAGTTGAAGGATACACCTGGCCATGAGTTTTGACTGAAATAGCTACTTATTGTTATAGTTGTGAGCGCTTACTGAGGAATGACTTATGACTAATGTAAGCTCAGAATAGAATAACTAAAATATAATCGCTTAAGTATACATTAGAGGTAATGGACCTCATGTTATATATTTGCTCTTGCCAGGGTCCATTCACTGTGATCGAGTGTTCACCCGATCCCTAATCGATGCTATTCTATTCCATTCCATTCCATACTCAATTACAAGTCTGGCGTACCCTAGTCCTGAGGCTAGTGCACGACCCCATGTACCCGGGCTTATGACGACTAGCTAATATGCCGATCTTTGCATAAAGCTGCAGATTACAACACTTATCCAATCTCAACTGTGTAGAATGGAAAGAAAGTGGACATAATTTTGGTCGAATGACTAATCAAGTGTAGAATATCATGGAATTGAGAGGAATATTCCTGCCTGAACTTGTGTTTAAATATGAGAGGTTCGACCACTGAACAAGCAAAAGCAAACACAAAAATCTCGAATCTGTTTTCGAATTTGCTGTACCAAGATTGGAATTTACAGATTTAGTTGATGTTTGTAGAATTTTACTATGTAATACTAAAATGAGGAAGTTATCAACAGGTCAAAATACTTTAATCACCACATTAATCAATTATAGCAAATCAACGAAAGAAATTGCCAAAATTTCATGAAGTAGTAGAACTACTGTCGGAAAATATAGTAAGACTATGTTAGGTGAAGCACCAAATCTGACGTCAAGAGATAAGCGAGCCATTGCGTGCTTCTTGATGGTAAATGGCGGCGCTAAAACGACAGTAGAAATGACAAGACTGATAAATAACGAAAGAGCAGACAAATTTTTATCAGAAAACAACCGGCGTGCTCTCAAGGAAGAAGATTTGAGAGCAATTAAAAAGAAGAGAAAACCAAGTCTATCAAAAAAACACAGAAATTTACGCTTAATCTGGGCACTAGATCATAAAAACTGGACAATTGAAGATTGGAAAAGTGTTATTTGGTCAGATGAGATCAAAATAAATCGGATGAATAGTGACGGAAAAACGCTTGGATTAATGACCTCCATTAGCTTGGTCCATTAGAGGTTGAGGAGACGCTAAAATTTGGTGGAGGCAATTTGATGATATGGAGTTACATGTCCTGTTTTGGTGTCGATGAGATGGACCTTATTGTCAGCAAGATGAACTCCGAACAACTATTGGGTATTCTAAAGAGCTTTTTCATGCCAACTTTGGACCAAGTTGAAGGTTAGATGGATACTTTCCGTTCGCCAGAACAGATATTATATTTTTAACAAGATGACAATCCTAAGCATACTTTCGCTATTACAAAAAGAAGGCTAGCTTCAAACGGGGTAACTACTATGATTTGGCCATTTCAATCACTAGATTTGAACCTATTTGCATCTCTGTGGTCCCATAAAACCTCGACTTGGCGAATAACAGGAGCCATTAAGAGGGATGCATGAATTGTGGTCAAGAATTGAAGAAACTTGGCGTACAATTTATGCGGAATCATGCCAAAAGTTAATTGGGAGTATGCTAGCCAGAGTTGCGGCGTTATGAAGGCGAAAGGAGGTCACAACAAGTTTTAAAATGATGCTCTTAAAACTGGTCGCTGATGCCAAGACCCACATAGAATACGCAACCTTCTTACTTTTTATCTAGAAAATCTTGAAACTTATAAAGAAATAGCAAGTAATCAACTTGTAGTTTAAACTTAAAATTTTTAATGTCTTATTGTTAAGTAAGAATTAAAAGTATCGGAATACGTAAATTATTCGACCGGTTTTGGGGGCTACTGTATATCGTGAGAACATCAAAGACCTATAGCGAATGAAAATTCGGGCCACAATATTTCCTCAATCTCCTTGCGAGTGTATGTGTGTTTGTGTACTCTAAGATAATACTGAGCAACTTAGTGTCTGAAGAGTAAGATGCTTAAACAAGACGTCTGTAACCTTTCATAAAGCTGAGTGATACGTAACAGAAAGAGAGACATGTCAAAGTAAATAATAGAAACCTGCGTAACTATACGAGATTAAGTTATAACATACATGTAATTTAAAAATGGGGACTACAAGTAGATGTCATTCAGTATTCAGGGTATATTCGTTTAAGTTGTCATGATTGGTCTAAGCTCAGCTATGGACTGATCTCTAGCTACTTGTAAGAAAATCAATATTCTCCCTCCCATTGGATTGTTTAGTATTGAGTCACCTCCAGATCTTAATGGCTCCCAAACCCAAGGATGGTGATACTGTCATTGCTTTCTCTGGTAAATGGGTGTCGTGGGCTCATACAGCCATCGCATGTGGTATGCTAAGCCTTTCTTCATCGCGTCCCACAATTGTTCTTGACTGACCAATTCAGTTGCATTCTTCGGTGCTCTCATAGTTGGCATCTCACTTCATTATCACAAAATAGTTCAAAATGAATATTATGGATATCCCGAGGAATGGTTTCCTTCGGTCTCAGCAACAATTGGAGATCGATATCCGGAACGCTCGTTCTTCATGCTTTTTATAGCCATTACTTCAGGTGCTAAGACTCCAGATATAAATATAGTCCAAAGTTATTTCTAACTGTGTCCCAGGTCCTCGATTTATTCTAGTTGCTTTGTGGTACCTTCTAACTGCTCGGCCCAAGGCCGTTTTGCCTAAATTTGTAGCGTTTATGGGCGCGTTTCGATCCTTAACTTGTGGTGGATGGACATACGTTACTTCAACGGACGATCACGATTGGCATGATGTATTTATGATATCCTACCTGGTGGCCACGCTTCCATGGACACTCGGATGTATCTCCCTGACTTCGAACAATCCTCGAGCACTAAGATATCGAAAACGTCTTGCGGCTTCTTTTTTCGGGACCCTTATACCTCTTGTATACTATTTTATACAGCATAAGGTTCATAAAGTCGCTGGAGGTGAGTGCTCTAAGATTTTACTAGTGAGGAGCTGACACAAAACTCCAGCGTATACAAAATATGCCTTTTTCGAATGGCTGCTAATTGTTTTTGATGTTGCATTTGATGCTGTCACTGCTCTTGATTTTGACACTTTCGAGCTGACAGTGAAAGATGTGAGAGGGCTAAGTAAGGGGTATGTCCGCCAGCTTCCAAAGTAGCTATCACAACGGTCTTATACCAAAACTTAATAATATTTAGAAAAAATTTGGTATCAGATTTTATATCTGAAAAAAAGTAGGCAGTTAATCGCTGAGCCTATCACCACACTAATATTTTTACAGTAAAGCAATAAGTGATGGGCACACTCTTAGACCATTGTTTTCTTGGACTGAAGCGCTCGATGCCATAGCAGAAATTTACAACGGGGTATGTTATTGGAGCAGGCCCTAACTCTCTCAAAACTCACATCGTATTTTTAGTTTGTGTTCTGGTCAATGTTGACCTCCTTGGGCCTTCTCGTTTGGTGTAAGTCTCCAAAATCTTATAACTCTTCCAAATACTTACGGTACAGATTTTCCCTTGTGGTACATGGGTATTTCTGGATATGAAGTTCTGGTCATGTGCACAGCTTCTCCCTTTTTATTGGGAATACCTAGCTTTCGATTCTTGGTGTTCAGATATATCCGATACTTCCATTTACTAGCTTTGAGTGGTTTGCTTGCTTACTTGGTGAAATCACCAGTTTATCGATTATTCACAACTAGTTTCGCTTTGTCTATATCATGTGTTTCTTGGGCAGCAACTTGGAATTCAATGTCGGACCAACCAGCACGACTTAAATTAAAAATAACAAGTTGGGCTATCGGACTCATAGCTCATAGTGTCGTGAAATTTGCATGGCAGACTAGCAATCCCATTTGGCCTATCACAAACCATCTGAATGGAGGATCGAATGGAATAGGCTTCATTCTAGCAGTTTTAGCTGTGCTTCGTTCCACCCGTGCAACATTATCAGTATCTAGAAATGATCTATTGGTTCAAAAAAGTAGTAAATGTGCATCTATTCTGTCAGGCTTCGGTATTGCTGGGCTATTATTTGGTATGCACTCACTTCTTTCGGACTCAAGCACAATGATTTCTTGGGTTTGGGAAGGGTATCCTATTCGAGGACCGATCGCTGTGCCTCACGGTGTTTGGACAATCACTGCTATGGCAGTTGGATTGATCTTAGGCCTATTTTATGAAAACTTTTCGAGCAGCTGGACTTACTACGGCCTCGGATGTGTAGGTGCTGCGACACTAACTTCATACAGCAATTGGACAGGCTACTATGGTGGACTAGTCCTGACCACTTATCTGATGGCTTCATCAGTACCTCTGTTTAGTTCTGCGGCAAGAAATACCCCGGCGATCACATTTGGTCTTGGATTTCTCATTTACAACTTCATGGTCCTCTTCCATGTTTGGGTAGTAGCCTATGCCTTCGTCCCTGGTGGACCTCTAGTTCGTGAACACACAGACTGGATTATGATAACGACGATGCTTCTTGTTGGATGCGGCATCTTTTCAAATCTATCATCGAGATCAGTATTAAAACAGAAAAAAGATGGCTCAGGATGGAAATTCTACTTAAAACGTTCTCACTATCTTTATGTTCTGGGTTTGCTGCACATAATGGCCGTTGTAGTTGCGTACATACGATTCCCAACTTTTGACTACACTCCATATCATAAAGATGACAAGATTCTCACTGCAGGCATCTGGACTGTTCATTTTTCCCTTGATAACGACATGTGGTCTTCAGAATACCGCATGCGTGACTTGATCAGGGAGCTTGAATTAGATGTTGTCGGTCTATTGGAGACTGATCTTCAACGCATTATTATGGGAAATCGAGATACTTCACAGTTCCTCGCTGAAGATTTGGGGATGTATGCAGATTATGGGCCCGGTCCTAACAAACACACATGGGGGTGTATATTACTTTCCAAATTCCCTATTTTAAACTCTACCCATCATTTGTTACCTTCACCTGTCGGAGAACTCGCACCGGCAATACATGCTACGCTTGATGTGTACGGCGAAATGGTTGATGTTTTCGTATTTCATTCTGGTCAAGAAGAAGATGTCGAAGATAGAAGACTTCAGAGTCAGTACTTATCCAATCTTATGGGTGCTTCACCAAGACCGTCTATTCTACTTTCATACCTTGTTACTAGACCTCTTGAAGGTAACTACAATACATATGTGTCGCAGACCAGTGGCATGTACGATATCGACCCATCTGATTGGGATAGATGGTGTGAGTATATACTCTACAAGGGACTCAAGAGAGTTGGATATGCTCGAGTCAGTAGAGGCACGATCACAGATACTGAGCTTCAAGTTGGGAAGTTTTTGATCGGAGAAATACCCAGTAGCAATGAACAGGAGCGTAATATGAAGGTTAGCGAGGACCAGATTCCTCTGGGGTGGCGCTTCCCACAAGTTTTCCGGGGTCAAGGTGTAAGAGGGCATAGATATCACGTTTTTGACGAACCTAGGTACTTCAATTAACATTAGACTTTTTTACATTGCAGTTAAATTTTAACTTGCAATTATTTTGAAACAAATCACATTCAGAATTATAATCACTCGTGAACAGCCCTCGAAAAACTTCAGCTTTAATTTTAAGATTTATACACTTTATTCCAGTTATTGGTGACGTTATGCAACACTATTATTTGATTCACATGTAAGTTAGGTACCCTGCATTCCGCCGCCCATTCCTCACGAGAGACAAAATCGCTAAATTTATGATAACTATCTAATAGATAGATCTGATGCACCAATACTACCAGCTACGGGATGACTAACTTCAAAGTGAGCAACTCTAGCTCTTTCTGTAGCGTCACGTGCGAATTCAGCCTCCTTGACCGTGTAAACCTGTTCCAGCAAATGTCTGATTAGCAACAATTTTTACTCCTCTACGGCCCTTTTTTACTTCGGCTGCTTCAGCTACTTAGCTTTAAAATTAATTTTCTCCTTCTCAAGTTCATATTTGACTACGAGCCTATCAATTTCCTTGGAAGCTCTTTGACTTGAACGCCTCTAAGTAGCTCTCGAGATTGACGTGGATTGCATGGCGTGGTTACAGCTTCAGGCTCGGATAGTCCATGTTTTCTACGAGGCAATTTTAAGGGCTGAATCTAAGCAGAACTTGGGGTTTTGAGACTAAATCCAAATTAAGCTGCTCTGACTAGATTCTAGAGTTGAATTCTTGCTGATATTCATCCATTTTTTTGTGAGCACTATCTGGATCACCATAGCTAGCCTCAGCATATAGACCGATGAATGTCTGCTTCTTAATATCGCGTGCATCATCAAATTTACTGAGCTCTGCGATCTTTGCCCTGTACTTTGCTTCGACCGATGAGGAATATGTCAAGTCAAGTAAGTGGCTGGAGGAAATCTTATTAGTGTAACATTTCCACGTGTAGCATGATATTTGTACCCATCCAATAGAAGCAGTTGATAGACAGCCTTCAGAAGATGTCGATGTATCGAATAAATATCTGCTCCAAACATTTTGACGCCAGCGAATAAGGGGGCATATCCTACGTACTCCAGATGCGTTACGCGTTACACAAATAGGCCCCTCTCATGTTCATTCCTGTAAGATTTTTTGTGATTCCGCACTCAATGCCCGAGAAGTTCCACCATGATATTTTCCCCTCGGAGTTAGTTGTTCGACATATCTTCTGCCCTTGCAGCTTCTTTCCCAATACATAGGCCATCCTAATACAAGATGAATTCGGAGGGAGAGTCGTAAGGTATTGAATGTTGTAATTTCACGGGAAGGAGGCTTTAGGATGCTACAACTGGATAGAGTTTGCCTGCATCAAGGCTAAGAAGCTAGTGACGCGCATAATGTGTCCCCAAAGATTTCTGGTTCTCAGACAGAACAAAGTTTATCATAGGAGGTCTTGAAATTTCGAGACACCGAGAAGATCATTTCCCCGCGTGACCAGGGCGACCCAGTGTCACGGCGGGGACGAAAGACGGAGGATATTTGAATTTGTTGTTGCATGAATCTCTACCCGCACACAAGATGAGCGGCCTGAGAAAGTGGTCGCTTCATCGGAGGAGCGGGGGTAAGTAAACCCCGCGATTAGATATTTATTTATTTATTTATTTATTGCGGATGGCAAGTTAGACATCCATCCTAGTTCCGTCTCGTGACTAGCGATATCTATTCTACGCTTAAACCAGTACTATCAAGTCTCTCATACGCTACAATCCCAATCCGCCTCTACAACGCGGAAATTGTTACTTATTATTATCACCATGTTGAAGCCGACCAATGACGCGATTTTAGCCACTATCACACGAACGGTAGACGATCTCTTCAAGAGTGCCAGACGAGACGAGATGAGCGTGAAACTTGTCCGACACCATGCCGAACTAGACCTGAATCTGGACGCCGGCTTTCTACGGCAGGGGGACTGGAAAGAACAGTCTAAAAATGCTATAGAAACCCGCGTGGTAATTCTCACGTATTCCTACGACTAGACCGCTGATCTGGCTCCTTCAGCAACAACTTCTCGACGCCGAGACCGAGGGAGAGTCCGACACGTCGCGACACCCGCCCACGCCCAAAGCGGCGCGAAAGAAGACCAAACGCGTTATCCAAGACGCCAATATCCCAGCCCCTAAACGTCAAAAAACGTCACCTGATCCGGAACGATCTCATGTATCGGAACAAGCTACGAAGCGGCGGCATTCTGCGACGAGAACGCACGCTTCGCCCGACTTTGATGATGAAGACCAGTCACCCAAGGCAGCGCGCCAACGCCAACGAAAAATCCGCCACAGGGCAGCAGAGGATTCGCAAAGCTCGCCAAAGAATGTTTCACCAGTGGTATCATCCAAGCTGCTGGAATTGAAAACTTCTGACACCAAATACGAGCAATCCTTTTCCCATGCCAAACGCTCGAGCAGGGAGCCAATAGATCAGGTAGATCCCACCAGGTCCGATTTGAACACAGGCCAAAAACCACCCGAAGCTCTCGAAGGTTCCGACTCTGATCTCTCAAGCGTACTCGATGAGCCCGCCACGGCTACACACAAGCGTAGACCTTGCGCCCCGAAAAAACCCCTATCCGCCACCCACCTAGTAGCTACGACCAAACGTCGCCCTTCACAAAGGCCGCTGACGACAGACGAAGCAACTCTGAAGACGTTACAAACCCAACTACGCAAGTGCGGCGTCAAAACAATCTGGCAGTTTGCCCTGAAGAAATTCGGCGACGATCACCAGGCTAAAGTACGCCATCTCCAAGCAACCCTGAAAGAGGTGGGTATGGTGGGTCGATTCAGTGAGGTCAAAGCCAAGGAAATTAAAGAGGCCCGAGAACTCATGGCAGATTTGCAAGCTGTCGAAGAAGGTGACAAAATTTGGGGCTTGGAATCAAAACGGAAGACAGGCAAAAGTTCAAAAATAGGTGCGTCGGACGATGGCGAGGACGACCAATGCAATCCAGGCTCGGACTTGGCTGTGAAGTCAAGGATCACGCGGACAAATGAGGAAGCTCGAAAACCTCGCAGTGCAGCGCTGGATTGGCTCGGGGCTGAAGAAGACAGTGATGAGTGATGGGTATTTACTTCGTACAGCAGGCTTTTTCAGCTCATTCTTTACCTACGTCATATTTGTCATAGATGCTTGTGTTTTCTCTCTGTTGAGAATTGTTCGTTTATAGTCAATTGGTAAAAAACATATGTACATTTACATGAGATAAGCAAAATAATTACTCTTCATGCGAATGGACGAATCAGGGGCCCAGACTTTATTCGATAGCTAAAACATACCGAGTAAATCACTATTTGAAACTTTTTGATTCGAATCAGGTTGGGTCCCGAGCTGGCTTCCTCCAATGTCTAAACTATTAAGCCCGTTCATCACGCTATCCTGCAAGGCGTTGGCTGGACCAACTCCGGAAGGGGCCCCACCGTTACTCATATCAAATAGTCCCATAATATCATTAACATTATTACCTACCGTAGTATCCATTGCAGCTGGTCCCTCCAATCCAGACCCGCTATTAGAGATAGGGACTACGGCTGTTGCTGGTGCAGCGCCATCAAAGTCAAAATCAAGTAAATTTTCGGCATTGGTCTGAGCAACGGCAGCGCTTGCGGCAATCGGATTTTCAACAGCGTTTTGGCGTTGTTCTTGGATAGCCGCGTGCTGAATGGCATCTGCACCATAACGACCCTGACCAACGAACGTTTCGGGCGGCTTGTGATAAACGGATGCGAGAGTGGAAAGTTCTGAAAGAAGCTGTTCCAGCAGAGCTGGAGATAGGGATGAAACTGTTGAGGTGATAGGTGGTCTATCTGAAAGAATTACATCCTAAATCATTTAGTCATAGTCTCTTGTACGTATGAAATATAATCAGTACCTTTGCTATTTGTAGATCACCTGATAGTAGTCTCCAGTAGACATAAGCTCGGTCCCTGATGTCGGGATTGTCATTTTCGGCAGTTGCAGATTGAAGAACAGTCTTAACCAGGTTTTGATTGCTATCTGGTTTCTTGAGAAAAAGTTTGACGACAGCAGTAAGGATGTGAAGCTGGGTCTGTGTAAATTCTTCCATAAACCCCTCAACGAAACCAGCCAGAATTTCATCGGCGTTGCTGATTTTTTCTGCGTATTCTCCAACAATCCAAATTAGAGCGCCTCGTGCATTAGGTTCGTCAAGTTCGTCAATATACTTGCAAAGCGTAGGAATAATACCCTCATAGCCAGGGTATTTCCGAAAGATATCTTTGATGACTACAATTGCTTCTTGAACAACGTAATTAACCTTAGTGGCTATCAAGTCCAAGAGAGTATTCACACACTTTTCGCTTGCGCTTTCAATCTTGATAGCAGTTTGGCCGATGGCCTTCACAGCCCTCCGTACAAAATCCATATCCACCTCCAATGCATACTCTTTTAGCTCTGCAAGTAACTGGTGGAAATTTTTATCGTTCGCAATTCGAACCATGATTTCAAGTTTTTGTAGCTTAACACACGGTGGATCATTATACTTACAGAAAAATACACGAAGTTCTTTGTTTAGAATATCTGGCATTGCTTGAAGGAGTAAATCAATATTCCGAAGTGCAACGTATTGGACTTCTGGGGCGGACGTAACAAGAGTAACTACTCCCAGTCAGCTTCACGGAAATGTATAAATGATAGTGACGCACCTAGAGGTGGTGCCATTTTCTTTGTGTATTGCTTTTTGAGTTCAGGACTGAGTCCCTTCATGTGCAAGAATACAACTTTTACTGCAGCTAATACAACGCTCGAGTTAACGTGTTGGAATTGAGGTGCTACTCGCTCGCAAATATGTTCTGATTCTTTCAGGTCTTGCGCTCGATAATCAGCCAACGTCGTAAGTATTGTCACTCTCCCCCATTCAGTACATTCGTTCAAAGCCATGAGCATCTTTTTTAGAGTTGCCGGAGTGACCCGTAATGCTTTGGTTTCAGGCGCCACGTCATTGATCTCAACCAAAGCTGTCACAGAGTTCGCAACAACCATTGGATTGGGGTCCCCAATCATCTCTTGTAGAATTTCGAGAAATCCATTTTCAAGGCACATTGCCGGATTTAGATCAAAAAGCTTGGCCACACAGATCGCAGCGGTCTTTCTTACATAGGGCGACTCATCACGAAGAGTTTTTCTAAGTGGTTCTTCCATATAATCTACCATTTTATCAACTCGAATGCACCCCATGGTCCGTATGGCAAGCGCACGAACAAGTGGATTGGGGTCTTCCGAGTCTTGTACAAATGTATTTACTGCTAGAATACATAAATCAGGATGTGACTTGGCGTAATTCCTTGCTAAGATGTTAGCAGTATCTATATTCGCAAGCGTGATATACGTACATGAGATAGAGATAAACCAGCTTTTTTTGATCCAGATCCGCAGTCGCAATGTTCTTGAGCACATCTGGAAAAAGCGCCGACACATCTTTGCCCAGTGTCATGGACATGATGGTCCTTTGAATTGCCTCTTTGCGTTCATAAGCATATTGAGACACCAGTCCAGCTCTCAGCTCTGAAGTTTCACCCTTTCTAGGCACTGTAAACGCCTCCCTTATCCTATTGACTGCCATCACTCACGAAGAGTAAGGTGGGAAGCAGTCCCACATTTACTCAACGTTAGGCAAGAGGGGTACGCAATAAACTAGCTGAGAGGGTAACAAATGAGTATTTGGCCTTAAAAAGAGTAAATTAAGAAGATGCCACACTTTATCGTACCTGAGCTAGCTTGCGTGAGATAAATTTGATGTCGTTCACTACAGCTTTAGTCCTTGATCGGTCTCGTGATGTTATCAATGCTAATAGATATGACAATCGTGAGCATCCCGGCCACCTTAATTCCTCACGGAATTTGTAGCTTCTATGGTAAGTAATTTGATCCCACACTACAATTCTTTAGATTACGATATATTCGCCTGTTCAACTGATTCAATTACTCAATATCTCTAATAGGCCAATCTTCCAAATCTCCGCCGTCTATTTGTCGAAGCTCGAACTGAAGCTGAAGAAAGTGCTATCTCACGAAAAGCAGCAAGTGTTTGACCCCATTCAAGTCAAATCTGGCTTACTATGATTAGTTTTACAATATCGCCCTCTTTATGTCCTCAGTGGCAATCTTCGGCATAATTGCTCAGCGCCTTAACAAGCCATATCACTGAATCATCGACTTATCATCTGTTGACTAAAGATCCAAACATAAGTTTTGCTACAAGTATTTTTCTCCAAAGCAGATTTAATTTATACAACAAGAACCTGTATCTTGCATTCTAGAAATGAATTTTTTAGCGTAAAAATTCTTCACGAGTGATCCCATCAAATGTGATGTTTACGTGGTTTCCCATCTAGAGCCCAGTAATATAGCCCTCGACATTTTGATTTAGGCCAAAAGATATGTCTAATATCAATCACTTGTATTTAGGATTTAATCGTTTTTTTGGATGTGACTTTCATTGTTTTTAAGTGTCTTCCACTGCGCAGGTGTGAAGCATTTGGCGCTCCACGCGTGAATAACTGAAATCTCATCTTTCAATGCCGTGTTTACCAAACGATGTCGCATTAATGCTGATTTTTTCTCAAATAAACTTGAGACTATAATCACCGAAAATGCCTGACCACAACCATCTAGGGATAAATTCTTATCAGCATTTATTCATTGATTGGCGGACATGGATCATACCTGACATATCCTCAATTTCTAAATGCGTAGCTTCAAGCTTCTGGGTGATTTTTTCTTTGAGACTTTCCTCTGATACAATTAATGTTCCATCCATAGTGTTTTAAGAGGGATACTGTGTTAGTTGGGAAGGTAGGATGACCGTACCTTTGCGGAGGTGGGGTTCGTCTACTTTCGTGTGACATTAATCGTCGGTACACATATTCGAAGGGGCGGCCGCATGGCACTTAATGACCTTGAGCGAAGAATAAGAGGAGTAACTCGAAGAAATATGTCATGAGTATTCAAAGACTGTTACTCAAATCTACGAGACTCAGTGCTCGCTCAACGATGGATACATCTCCCTTTACCAAGGCAGTTGTGTCTACTATGAGAAAGCTGTATGTACGATAAATCTTAACACGGATAGTAATTGACATATATTAATTCAGTTATCCAGAGAAACTAGCTGATGGGAGCTTCGATAACACCGGTTGTATGCTTTGCCAATATTTATCATTTTTATTTTTCTGATAATCTCTGGAAGTACTCTTAGAAACACCTTGTCGACCAAATTACTCGAAAAATTCAGTACTTCTTACCATCGACCTTACCTCGGCAGTTGTAGATGAAGCAGTTTCTAGAAAGGACTCAGTAATTATTTCATACCGTAGAGAAATTTTTAAGCCTAATATACGGAAGCAGAAGGCTAATTTATAACAGATCCGATCATATTTCGTCCTCTCAAATCTTTGTCTCTAGGCAACACCCAACAAGCATCTCTACTCACGCTTATACAAGCAGGTATAAGCATCTATTGTCCTCATACTGCAGTAGATGCTGCAAGTGGAGGTCTGAATGATTGGCTAGCGGATATTGTTACCGGGAAAGAAACAGAAAGGTCTGTAGGGAGAAGCCAATCTTCCCCCTAATTAATTAAAATAAAGGATGTAGACTCATCTTTGCAATAGAGAGCCAGATCTGTCGACCAGATCAATCATAAATCCGGTCAAGGGTGTACCTCTCGGCTTCGAGAATGCAGGATATGGTCGGATCGTCAAGTTCGAATACCCAGTCGCCTTAAAAGTTATTCTAAACAGAATAATTGAGGGGCTTGAAGTCCAAAATGGTATTAGTGTAGCAGTGCCTCAAAATGTTTCGAACGAGGCAAAGTCGAGTATACATATCTCATCTGTAGGAATATGTGCTGGTTCGGGAGGATCCATGCTTAACAAGCTCGACGTTGATCTTCTCTTTACAGGTGAACTCAGTCATCATGAAGCTCTCGCTGCCATTGAGTCTGGCAGAGTAGTCGTGACGGCTGGACATAGCAATACTGAAAGGGTCTTTCTCAAGAGTCGGATGAGACCGTTATTACTGCAAGAAATAAGCCAGATAATCCAACATAGTCTACCAAACACTGACGACTTGAGAAAAGACTTTGAATCCTTTACTGTAGATGTAAGTAAGATCGACAGAGACCCATATGAGATTGTCAGACAAAAAAATGGCGAATTTTGGCAATAAGTATCCTTACACGCGGTGGATTGAGGCATCCAGAGGGGGGTATTATAATCAGATTTCTTCATTAGACTCCAGCGTTTTTAATATTTACCCAACTCTTTTCGCTCGGTGGCTCACCTCTAAGAGCTGCATCCCCATCTTCCATACATTCAATCACTTCTAGACCACCAACTTCCCTTTCTTTCCATCGTTGTAGAATGGCTCTAGCTCTCTCCCAAGTAATTTTAGCTTCTGCATGGTTCCCTTCGCTCTCTAGACGCCGTACTTTCTCTGGTGTGTCCAATATTTTTCGTGCTACGGTCTTCGCCTTAGATTTTTTTGCTTCTCGTTCAGCCCATTCGTGCTCAGCACCGTCCGAAGCTTCACTCATCTTAGTCTTGATTTTCTCGGCTTTGGTATAAATCTCATCAATGACAACGTCCAGCGTGCGAGCAACTGGTTCCCCAGTCTCCATACTTTCCCGCATCTTTTCAATCGTCTCAGTGGCAGAAATAAGCTTGCTGTAATTATCATAGACAAGAGCTTTTCTCTCTGCATCCAGTGCTCTGATGTCACCAAGCACGCCATTGTAGGTCGCCAGCAGCTCCATCAAGTTCTGCCGCTTGAGAATCCGCCGCACGTATTCATCCGCATCAAAGTCCTCTTGATCGAGCTCGCTTGCTTCGTAAAGAGGGAAGTCGTGGATCGAGGAGGCTTCCGAGGCAGCATCGTTGGCCTGTGCGAGATCATCGACCTTGCCCCCACTCGATTTGAGTTTGTAGTATTCCCGTAGGACCGCCCGACTACGTTTGGGTAGTGCACCTGAGGCATCGGACAGCGGCGTCGCGGACGCCTCCGCCAGCCGTGGCAGATCGAGAGAGGGGCGCGAGGAGGTTGTCGGTGTTGGGGTAGTGCCTCGTCTCCCGGAGACCAGGGAATCGCGAGGCGAGGCGATGCTGGACATTGAGGGCGGCGTTCTGAAGGGTATACAGGTGGCAAGGAGCACTGGCGTGAGGCGTTGGTGGAGGTTGGTGTTGTTACTTTAAAGCGGTTCATGCGCGTGTCCGAGGCGTCAATTGAGTGTCGGTCATAGTCATCCGATGGCACTTTATCCGCCCGACAGGCCGCCAGAGCAATTGACGACGGCGTTTAGCTGAAGCGCTGAGTATCACGCGAAATCGGCTGATCGTATTTTCCCTACGTTCCACTTCTATGAACTACGTGTACATACCCGGCCAAGATCTGGACCGCCGAATGTGCCCACACAAGCTAGCCGATCTGGGAGAGTAGTCAGTCTAACTAACCATCTGCGTCAACCGATGCCAATATGGCCGCGCCAACTGTGAGCCAATTGTCCGCTTTTCTCCACACCCATGCACTTCCACCCGTGCACCCCGCGTTCTTAAATTCGACTCTCTCAAGCTGCTCTCGGCCGCAGCCCCTAGCAGCTCTCGCAGCCACGATCAAGCACCGCCTTCTAAGCGCAGACATTAGCAGTAGCGACAACCCGATCCTCGCGCCGAACGCAGGGCACTTGCCACCGAATTTCTGCAGTCTGCGTAAGGTGACCACGAACCTGCCTCACGATGTTTTCGTACAGCTACTAGAAATTGAAGATGTAGGCCGTTCCAAGTGGGACGAGATTGAATCGCTAGAGGCAGAGCGCAGGGGAGAGACTACGAAAGGACGAGAGATAATTCGCATAATTCCAGCCGCAGACCAAGAGCCCTCGCCCGCTGCGACACAACAAATAGAGACCCAACCACAAAAGAATAAGCGAGAACACGGCCCTTTCAAGTTAATTGTTCAGGATTGGAAAGGACACAAAGCTTGGGCATTTGAGCTGAGAAAGATAGGAAAATTGGGCTACCCCCCTACGATCAACATTGGTTGTAAACTGTGGCTAAGAAAAGGGTGCAAAGTGGCTCGAGGAATGTTACTAATGGAGCCCGAAACTGTTGAAATTGTAGGAGGAAAAATTGAGGGCAATGATTTGGTATGGAAAGAAAAAAGGGAGAATCGTTTGAGAGAAATTCTCAAAAACCCTGCTGTCTCTACAAACTCTCCTTGCTGATGCCATAAAGTTAGTTTTTGGATATGTCCAACTAATTCATGTTAGCTTTGTAATTAATCTATACCTGAAGATCTCTGTGGAGATGAGAATTCAAGTAATTCTTTCACATTGACCATTGTGCGCTTAACCGTAGATTTTCAAGCCCTCGCTATCCATATTCTACATCCTACTCGGCAAGTTTGCCCTGAAACTTCTTTCTCACTCTCGTAAGGTTTTCATCGATTGAATAGCATGTCTCCATACCTCCAAGCCAGCTCTACGCAATACTACCGCATGATTTCCTGGTAAATCAGCTCCTTCAGCTGTTCCTTGCTTAGATTATCCTTGTTTTTATCAAAGTCGAAAAATTCTTCGGGAATTGGTTGAGCAGTCGGCTCATCCTCAGGATCGTGGTAGGGTTCCAAATAAGGATGTTGTAGCGCTTCGTCAACTGTAATACGCTTAACAGGGTTAAAGGCTAAAAGTTTTTCCAATAAATCAAGAGCCAAATCAGTTGTTTTGGGGAACATTTGTTTGAAAGGGATTCGCTTTTTGAAGGGGAGAGAACGAATATACTCTCGGGCTCGTCTTGATTTGATACCATAATAATCTTCCATAGTAGGCGTTCCTAGAACGTCGAGGATTAGGGTCAATTGGTGGTGATCTATAATAAATTAGGTAAAGATATTTTGTCCAAATGAGGGATTTCGTACAATCTTTTCCAGGAAAGAGAGGTTTTCCATTCAACATTTCTGCTAAGATACATCCCACTGACCATACGTCGATTGCTTTTGTGTACTCTTTAAATGTCAACATAATCTCTGGCGCACGGTACCAGCGTGTAGCCACATATTCAGTCATGAAGCCGGAATTATCCTCTTGTGAAGCGGCAGACCGGGCCAGGCCAAAGTCACAGACCTTGAGATCACAATTGGCATTAAGAAGGAGATTAGATGGCTTAAGATCGCGATGCAGTACGTTAGCAGAATGCATTGCTTTTAAGGCTCGTAAAGTCTGATAAATAAAGTACTGGCAATGATCATCAGAGAGGTCTTGTGTGCGAATAACTCTGTGCATGTCGGTCTCCATAAGCTCCTGTTGACTGTGAGTATCTTAGGTAACTTTTTAATTCTCTGTGCGTAAATACCTGGATTAAATAGACTTCAGTAAATTCTTGGTAGCTACGAGGCTTCTGGATGTCGAGAATTGAAATAATGTTCTCATGATTGAAGTATCTCAGTAGCTTCATCTCTCGCAGAGTTCGGAGGCAGAACATTGAATGGTCGAAGGGCGTTATTTTCTTGATTGCAACCTTTTGTCCTGAAGGCTTATGGAGCGCTGAGCTACAAAAATTCTAGTTAGGGAAGCCATTTGGCAGATGTATAATAATGTGTGTTGAGTGATAGTTGAGTTTTTTGACAGGCAATTGATGAGCCAAATTGCGGGGTAATTAAGGTTGTAGACTCACCAGACAACTCCGTAAGCACCTTCTCCCACGACATCTTGAATATCATATTGCTCGCTCACATTGAAAGAGATCTTGCGCGATCCTGTTGTAGGATTTGGAGCGCGGGAAGACATTTTGAGTGGGTACTTAAAGAAGCCACCCAGCACTAAATAGTTTTATATCTCAAGACAATATCGTTGAATGCCTCGTCAAGAGTCGCTTGAAGGAATGAGAATAAAATTGACTAGAATTAGTAATTTTTAGATCGGATTTGTCAGAAGAAGGAAGGCGTAAAGAGCTTCCAGGAGTAGTTCCGTCTTCTTGTCTATCTATCAGGGCAGCTCTTGCTAGTGTCAAAGCAAAAGCGGCTAGAAAGATCCGAGCAGAGCAGATGAGCTCTTGCCTTTCGCAGAAAATCAGAAATCTAATCAATTCGACTCGTTACTTGCATTTAAATGAGAAGAGTAGCGATTCCAGGACCTTGTCGTTCTTGCTAGACTAATAGAACAGGTCTATCAATTCGATCAATAGGGGACCCCAGGACTTCTGAGAACGCTCGGCCCTTTGTAGCAGTGCTCTCTCAACCACGTTGCAGCTTTTTATGTATAGTAATTCGTGTCCAAAAATAACCTGATTTAATTAGCAGTAGAAAGATGCAAATGGATAATGAAAGTAGAGACAATTAGGTAATTCAAGAATATACATGAATGTACCATTATGATAAGGAGATGGATGGATGTTAAAAGATACATACTAATAGATTAATAATTAAGACGTCTAAACTTGTACTAATAAGCAGTATATTTTAACAGCACAAATGTGTGTATTCACGGTTGAAACAATAATCCATTTGAAACGATTTTTACTTCGTATTAACTACATCTAGCCAACCATCTAGCCCTTACAGTGCTTGAATTTTTTCAACATTTGAAACCAGCTACTACATGTTATGTAGTCAGTTCCTAACTATGTTTATTACTTCATTTTTTGTGTATGCAGCCTTAAGGCTATGACACTAATGACGACGGAAGTCTTACATTACGAAGAATGACTCAGTTTGGCGTTGGAACACTCAAACCCAGATTTCATTTGCAAATACCACTCGAAGTAACCGCCTTGCGACATGTAACCTCTTCCGTGAATACCCACTAGAGGGAAAAGCGGGAAAAACCTCTAGTTATCTGAGTATGCCTTCGTCAGTCTACGAAACCAGCGACACCGCGAGAAATGCGACTTGTGGGTCTTGCTGAATTCGAACCAGCTTTCTCCTGTCTCAAATGGGGCATGTTTTCAGGATACCCAGAGACCTGAATATTCCACCAGTTATGATAATTCGCGGGCTTTTGTTCTCATCTACGGTATGCTTAAGGGATCAGCACTTAAAAAGGCAGGTCCTTTTTACGAGATTAGGGGTGTGCTTGGTACGCGAAAGCCGGAGGATTTTATCGAATTTCTTGATAAACTCTACCTAGATCCTCTCAGAAAAGTGCGAGCGGATAGGAAACTTCAAGCAATGAAGATGGGTGTAGGTCAACGCTGGCCGGAATTTGGTTCAGCCTGGTCAAATAAGCTAACCGAAGCACGGGGCAATTTCGGTGATGATGCCAACAAAACATGTATGCTCTGGGATGCGTTGAATGGGGATCTAATCCGCGCGTTGGCAGGGAATACCAACTTGCCATATGATGACTTTAACATGTGGATTAAATTGATGAATCAGGTGGCTCAGCAGCTAGAAATGGCCGACTCATGGGTCAGGCAGAATCGGACCCGCCAGCGACAAAAGGACGAAAATTATGAACCTATGAGGGCGCCAGTAGCACATACATTCGAGAGCCATAACTCGGTAGATGCAAGTAATAGCGATAGCAGATGCGACACCAGTAGTGAAAACCAATTTGATTCAGCAGGTGATGCTATCATGGGTGGAATAAACGCTGCTGGATTAGCTATGGGGGAGCGGCAGTGTGCAAAATTGAAAAATAAAAATCAGCTCGATCGATTGAAGAAGGAAGGGAAGTGTTTCCGCTGTAAGCGAAAAGGCTGCTCGTCAAAGATTTGTCCACTACTTCCTGCCATTAATCCGAATAAGATAGGAGTGCGGGTTAATTTGGCTACGTTGCCGGAAATTGATCCCCCAGTAATTGATCAAGGAGCATCCGAGAGGGTGATAGCAGAAAGTTCGAGAGATTCGGAAAACTAGATGCTCCTTTATATAGTCGCATACGGGAGCCTAAGGTAAAATATGATAGAGAAGTTAGTCCGAATACAGAACCATTTTTGGTGAACGCTTTATTAAATGAAGTTTTTATGGTGCAAGCCTTGGTAGATAATCGGTGTCTATGTTCTGGAATTATTGATGATGACTCAACGACTTAATTAAATTTGCCGCGCATAGCGATTACTCCAAGAACCCTCGAGACAGCAGAAAATTCCTCTTCTGATAAGCCTATCGTTAAAAACATAACTTACTTATCCCTTGATCTGGATGGATTTTATCTACCGAAAACTTGGTTTTATG
>JAATOF010007840.1:0-14711 GCA_013170925.1 Podosphaera leucotricha
CACGTACAGGTAGAAACGCCGTCCTCGTCCCCCTACATTTGGACTTGCTCTGGTGTTTACCACCTTCAATTGATCCCGCAACAAAAGGGACCAGAAGCTGTCTCCAAATAGAACATCTCACAACTGCTACGAGAGGAACGAATGAAATCCTTTAACTCATTGACTTGAGTTTCTGAAAATACGCATTTTTGACCTTTCTGCTTTTTGGGCGTGAGATCTTGGGTCCCCGTTGCTGGCCAACCTGGTAAATCGATAGAATTTATTGCTTACTATTTCGCGACGACGATTCATACCAGTATCGTTCAGCGTATAGACCTGGTGGTAAATTTTCAATGAAATATACTTAAGACTTTCATATCCATCTAGAATTCACTTGAAGGATCTGGTATCTTTTCATAGGAGAGCGACGACGAAAGTGATTCATTTATGCGAAGATAGTGTAGCAAAATTCTAATCGGTCAGGAAAAGCAACTCACTTTATGTGAATTTGATGCCAAAAGCTGGTATTCCGCTACTTTGATGAAAGTTGTTGACGCTCCTATATTGAGGAGAAGCGGGGGAATTATCTTGAGAAAGTGTATGCCAGAAATTTGAGGCTATAAATTAAATGGCCAAGGGTGCACCCCTGAAGCGAGCTCAGATTCAGGAAGTGCATTTAACTGATGAACCTAGTGTAGTTACCGTCTCGTCGGTTACTTAACTCTTTGGTTTCTTCGTAAGTATTTTTTCTGCTTTAATTGCGCCTCGACTTCCCCAGCCATTCGAAATTGTCCAGTCCATCTCTTTCTGAGATCCACTGTGTGATTCTTCCAATATCTTCTAGGTTGTTCATCATTGCTTCAAATAACCGATTCTTAGCCTTTCGCCAGACTTTTGTTCTCTCCTTGGACCATAGGGGGCAAGCCATAATCATATGTTTGCCGTTTTGGGATCGATATTCACATGGGCAGATTTGGTTGTCAACTCCAGGGATTTTTCTTCGGTACAGATAGAATTGAATCCAGCATGCCTGCTTCTTATCTGCATGGCTAGACTACTTTGGGCCCTTTTGAGGGTTTTCTGCATTATGTATGGTGAACCTCTAAGACTAACCTTATTCCTACCGGTAGTTTTGTCTGTAATGAAATTGGCTGTTTTCCAGACTTGAGGGTCAGCTATGGCTCTATATCTTAGGGTGATGTTCCGGGGTTGATGTGAATAAGAGTTCGCCTACTCTTGGAACGTGACCGTCTTTCCAATCTCTTTCAGTCCCTTGATGGACTCTCCCCATTCGCAGATCCTGACCCACTCTTCTCTCTCTTCTCTATCCCTTAGATGAAATTCCATTTTTTATTGATCTAGCAATTGATTACGAACGTGCGATAAATATCGTTTAAGAACTCATATTATAACAAATAAATTCTTGACCTGAGTCTAACTAATATGAAGAAGATAATTTACTGTAACAAACCCCAACAACCGCACGGCTTGATGTATGTGTAGTGACGTGTTTAGATATTGGGGTAAAAATTTCGATTATGGCCAGTTTTCCGACACCCCTGGCACCTTACTTTTTTGTGTCCTAACCCGACACAAATGGTGGAATGTCGTAAGACTGGTTGCACGGTCTCGTGTCTAGAGAAGATACGGCCTTATTGAGCGACCCGCTGCCTGTTATGTGCTCTAAAATGAGCACGGCGTCCAGCTCCCTTAATTCGACAACGTTGTCGAATTACAGGATCAAGGATCGGAGGGACAGGAATATGCTAATGCGGGTGGAAATCGTTAATCGTTAGACCTATATGGAATTATTCATTTATCTTTGGAAAAGTCAAGGGCTGGAGATGATTTACCTTGTTTATAGGAGAATAGTTCCTGGTTGATGTGCCAGCAAGGCATAACTTATAGACTTGTCAAACATTCTAGTGCAAATCAAACTCTGTCCGTCTCTCGTGCGATGTTCCTTATCCCGAGTATACTCAACTTGTCTGCAGATTTCACGGAGGGCAAAGTGAGAAATTCTGCCATAACTCCATAGTAGAGTTCTCCTGAAGTTCCTGTATGCAAAATATCATGTGCTCTTAAACGTCTATTTTTGATCTCGTTTATTTGATCTGATAGTGGTAGTTAAATCGAGGTCCAAACAAACGCCAGGTTTTTCGTTGAAGATCGAGTCTATCTCTTGAGTACGGCGTGTGCGACTTCAAGCCTCGAGGTTGTTGTTCTGTTCCGATTAAAAAACTGATCGATGCAAGCATGCACGATGTTCCTGTACCGGGTTCTAGCTATTGCCGAGGCGTACATCTCACAGCATCTTGCTCAAGCGTTTTAGTAGTATGATTTTCAAGATCACTAATTAGGTGTGTTATTTGGCGGGAGTTCATGCACATCACTCCCGTTATAGTTGAACTCAATCTGAAACTCTTTGACTGTCTAGATATTCTTTAGGAGTATTCGAGTGCACAATATCGGAGAAAACCCTTTCGAATTATCTCCAAAGTTCATCCGTTCCTAAACCTGCCTTGAAATTGGCTATCAAATTCTTGCACATATGCCAGAAGCAGATTATTCTGCAAGTCTCTACATATGAGGGTTGACGGTTCTAGGGAGGTAAACAAGATTTGGAAAGGTTTGCTGACAGAGGTGGGGATTCAAGTAAAATAACTTCATGATCTGATCCTGAGCTTTCTCCATAGCGCCAGGTCCCCATTGAAGTTTATGAAAGCCAGCTATTGAATTATTTCTAAAGTTTGACTGACCTATGAAAAGTTCCTCCATACTCTTCAACCACATCTGAGTTTACTAAATAAAAGCCTGGCATAATTTTGCTCGTTCTCTTGGTCTAAGAAGCAATATTCAACATTAAAAGAATTACTAAGATTATCGACACTCAGGATATGCAACAGAGGCACACTAAACCTGTTTGTCTTTTAAGTGTAATTCATAAGAAGGATGTCCGGACTCTACTCGGTGGATCGTATATCTGCAATGATCAAGTAGTTGTGATGGCTGGAAGAATCTCGACCGTACTCACACAAGATACTCCCGTTTTACGTTTCTCAGTCAAGTGATTGATGAATGCTTTGGGACGTGAGTGGTTGGGTTGTGCCGACTCGCACGGGAGATCCGGGCGTTGCAATACAAAAAATGGACATAGAAATAAACCTCCCAAAAACATCAAACCATATAAAATCACAAAGCCAGTGATTGTTAATTACTTCTTCTTTCCAGACAAAGCTCTTAAAGAATGGAGAAATAAACCCTTGTTTATACAGAATAATTCAAAGGAAAATATAATGCATTCCCAATAGGATGACATTTCAGCTTTATATACAAACATAAATTAAGATTGAAGAGAAATACATTAGTATAAAGATATCTTTATACTAATGTATATATATACATACTTTATTCCTAACTCTACTTATACATCATTTAAATCTCCCTCCTCCTCTTGGTTATTTATCAATACACTTTGATAAATTTAAGCAGTTAGAAGTGTATTATTAGCTTCCACCATACCTACTGAATCTTGAACCTGCTACTTGATTTTTTACACAATCAACAATAAACAACTTGACATTTACTATTATACATGTGGGTTACGAAAATCAAAAAATTATCGCTATGAAAAATTAACATTTATATACCGGTATTCGACAACTAGAAGTCCTACAGTTATTAGTCAACGGTAAACTTTATTTATCTTTAGTTATGAAATACTCAGTTCTCTATTCTCAATCTCTTCGTCATTCTCGACGTTCTCTATTGTCTCCACTGCGCGCGTCGATGTTTAACGGCTCGTACTCTAGTACACTAGAACTTACCCAAGTATTCGGATATTGTATAAAGGTCAAAATACTGTTAGACTGGTGTCCTTAAATCCTCTTAGCAGTTTTTTCAACGTCTCTATCTGCTCTTTCCAAAGGCAAGTTCAGCTCCTCTGGCACATATCATTCTTTTTGTGTAAACAATATAACGTCCCGCACGGATACTTCCACCACCCAAGCCTTGGTTAGCTCTGTAGATTTGAAGTCATCCAACTCAGCCAATTATTACCTTGTTTTCTGTGATTTGATTAAAGGCGATTGAAGCCGAAATACAAGCTGCTCTTGCTGAATTCAATTCCCTTGGCTCACGATCTTTACGTGCAGTTGCTGTAGCCCATGGCATATCTAGCTAGGTCCACATTAAACTCCCGGTTGTAAGTTGGTCACCAAACCCATTCAGTAGCACATCAAGAGCGTCTAGAGGTATCTCTTCGTCAAAAAGCATAGCTTGCAAGGTAGATAATAGAAGAAGACCGCAAGGGATTTGCTCAATCACATAAGATGATGGAGCACATGGCTAATCTCCTGGTCACTCCTGAAAGGCTTGGAGTCAACTGGAAATACAGCTTGCTCCAGCGCAACCCCATATTTAAGTTGCTCATTGGACGTAAGATCAATACATGAGCGTCAATGCAAGGTCAGTTGAGGAGATCACTTAATACTTTGACCTTATAAAGTGCGTTAAGACCTGCATCTTGGCGCTTCGCAGAATACAAAGGTCTTTGGGTGTCGATTATTGAGTGTATAGGCACACCTCCAGTCCTTATTTTCAAGGGTGAATGCACCCACCCAAGCCACCTGGTTTCACTTGAAATCGATCGATACGAGATCAAACACTGGCGGTTCGCTAATAGTGAGAATGGATGGACCTTAAACTAGATTGGGCTGAAGTTGTTGCAAGAGGTGTTCATTCTCTTCACTCAACACCACAAACCATCTGAATGGCGTCTCCTTATTGTATATGGGCATGGATCACACTGTACATGAGAATTTATGTTAGAGGCATGGAATAACAACAATTATATTTTCCATCTACCTGCCCACACCTCTCATATGACCCAACTTCTTGATCAGTGTGTGTTCTCCCCTGTCAAAATTAAACCCACCAAGTAGTGAAATAATTATACCGCAGCTTGAACGACAACAGTATTTTCTAACAGTAGAATTTTGTCGAGATATATGCTAGAGCAAGAGCTTAAACGATGATAGCGACAAACATGAAGTTAGGTTAGTTGAGTAATCGGTGCACCCGGAGTGTTCCCAAGGTTTTGTATGTATATTGACATGCGTCTGGTAGCATCTAAAGCTAAAGAGCCTGGAACTGCTATGCCCATAGAATCGGTGTATCAACGACATATTTACAATTTACAAACCATTTAAAAAAATATAAAAGGTAGAATGTTGAAGAACCACAACCTTTCAGTATACAAGTCAGAGTAACTTACGATATTTGATGATCCTTGAAATAGCCGGTTGTCATGATGCGCCACGAATGAACCGGTTAATCTTCTACGACGCAAGGTTTCGCTCGTAAATCTACAATTCTCACGAAAAATTCGCTTCAAGGACAACGAGAAACAAACATCGGTTACTGTACTGCTTGTTACCACCTACCTCATCGAGCTGTGCCGGATTGGCAGTCTAAGTGCGGTACTTTGACTCAAGCAGAGAAGATACACCCAGATCTAAAAATTGAAGAGTGTGTGACTCGATGAGATCGATACCAACGTCATCTGAATATCATTTTGCTTAGATAGCCTTAAAGAACTTGTCCTTGAATCTGCCTTATCCATTCATGATCGACAAGCCATGCTTACCCGTGCATTTCTGGCCAAGTTGACTGTCTTGAATCTTGCCACCTATTATCGTAGATCAGGAGAGAGAACGGATGTTGATCTTTTTGGAGACCTTTCCAGAATGCGGAGATTTGGGAAAAAACTCAGAGCAATGTCTACCTTACTCATCAGTACCTCAAAGCGACTCTATATCTCTTGAGACGGCTGTGGAATTCAGAAATAAGATTTAGTTAAGTTCCATTGATTCTAGCTGTCTCGATAATTCTAGTTATGTGCTCAAAAATTTATAGCCACTTTTCCTCCTCAACTCCTGATCAAGGATTCAAATTGTTCTTTCTACTTCGAGAATGCTTTTTCAGAAATATGATTCATATATGTTCTACATCTTAACAGCGGTGATGGTTGATTAGTAATTCAAAAATTTGTTTTGTTCGTGTGCAGCAAAGTGCGACAATTTTAAGGCGTCTAGCTTACGTACAAATTAACACTTTTTGCTGTTGTGAAACAGTCAATGCGCAACCAAGTTACATGCCTACCTAACTTGGACTAGTTATCAAATGCAGATTTGTAGACAATATAATCTCTACCGTTTCTCCCACCAAGCTTCCACATCAGAATATTAATTCTACTGTGATCATCACATGGTAGGACACCATTTTCAATACTTTCTGAGAATGTGCGATATGAGTGGCTATTATGAAACCTAGAGACTGGAGTGTAAGGCTCCAAAAATTCTATTCGAATGCGTACAAATTTTGAGTATAAGGAAACGCAGCTCCAATATCCACTGAAATAAGTAATGAAATAGTTCTTTGGCTTTCATAACTCTAAATATTCTCGCACACAACGAACGTACAAAAAGAACATTAGAAGAAGACAACTTTCCATCTAAATGTATTGAGCAGTACTGATAAATTATAGTAGATTTTTGTTGAACGGATCTACATCAATGATGGCCGCTCGATAATGTGTTACAAAATCAAAGAGGGATACTACATGTAGTATAATCCACCTCGAAAAAGCATGTATATCTTGGTAAAGATAGGTTACATGTATATAACTTTGTATAGTCCTTATGGTAAACTCATCTCATAGATTTATCCAACAATGACTTGGTAGCGAAGAGTCCCCAATTGGAAAACCAAGGTCTAACTCCTAATCTCATACATGTATAATTCAACCTTAACGCCATATCAATACAATAATGCTATAGTTAATCCACCCGACGTTCAGAAAGAAAAGAAAAAAAATATTAAGATTTCTGTCAAATTAACAAAATTAAACTGGAGTTTTTTCGATAGTAACACCATGTACAGAATGGTAAGCTCCTTGCTTGACCAGAGTAGCTTTACCATTTTGAAGGTCGAATATATTACATCCCCGAAGAGCTGCATTAGGTGGAAAGTATACTGAAATGAAGTAAATTAGCTAAATTATCATACAAGACAAGAGAGTCTACATACGGTGTAGTGATACTGCATAATCTACTGAACTTACGTTCGAAATCTCATGGAGACCAAGCTAACAAGTTTATCAGCAACACGTTTAGGTATACTTCAATAAATCCTTTACATACTTGGTCAGACATATAAGAAACTTTGTTAAGACCAAATTGTAAGTCTGACGTCTGAACTAATGGTGCATTTGGTTCAGGAGATTTTGGAATGTTGTATCTTTTTTCTCTCAAGCAACCCTTTAACACCTGTTCTTGTTAAAAGATGCCTTATGATAATGTGATTTATAGATTCACCTTCATTAAGCAATGAGAATCGGCATGATCGTGTATGGGACTAGCCTTTCCGGGAGTCCAGACAAGAAGCAGTAAATTAAATAGCCCAGGCATTTCACATACGAGGTTCCGTGTATATTGTTTAGCAGGATCGGCATGTGCAAACGGACTCCAATCTGAGGGTTCTGACACATATGCTTCAAGGAGCAATTGTAATTCGGAAAGAGATGGTGATGGTTGCTGAAGAGTAGTGGTGATTAATTGAAGTAATTCGTTGAACTTGATAGTTTCAAGACTTTGTATCCGGGACCGATCTGAAGATAAGATTGTTGTAGGGAAAAGTGCTTTGTTATTGTTTTCTATGAAGCGTCAAGAAAGTGATAATGACCAATTTTTCAATGACTGTACCTGACACTGCTGGTTTCCAGGTATGTGAGGATCGATTTTTCCCTGTAGAGGAAATATCCCTATAGTTGTGAGAAATAGCTCCTCCACAGCCCGTGGTAGAATCTTTTCCTGTGATTCCAAAACACCGCGTAGCTAGAGATATTGTTTGATGAGAAGCCATCAGAGATGATATTTATTGTAAGAACGACTTTGAGATACGTTTCTGAAAATTTATGAATGTATAGATACACTGCACGATAGAAACACAGTTGATTTAAATGTTGAAAATTTCGATGCAAAAATTGGTACAAGATGAGGGGTAGATTATAAGTCGAGACGCAGCCTGATCATTTTCCTGGTCAACCTCTCTCATATTCGGTTAATTGCTATCTATCATTCCGGACCAAATTTTCTAAACCATGTTACCCGAACCACGTTCGTTATCTGTGTCAGATTATCCGAGCCATGTCGTCTGGCTCATGTTACGTGCCTGAATGCACTGATCTGAACAACTGACTGGTCTTATTATCTGAGCCATTATTTTATCAAAACCTTATCGTTCATGATAAGAATATCTTGGTTTCCCCACTTTAGATTGGAGTAATGTAATCTTGTCGAGAACTTTGAGTTGAACGTACATATCGTGAATAATATCTCTGAATCGACATGCATAACTGGCGAGGGATCGGGATTTGCCGACTAAGTGAGTTGTGTGCGAGACGCAAAACTATCGGAGTCAGGGGGAAGTTACTCCGAGTGCATTTATTTGTGTTTGCCGAGATCGCCCTCATCATCGCTTAGGTCGCGCCTGATGATATGCAGAATTATCACAATAAACGTTGATATCTTCTCAAAGCCTCCACGCAACGCAAAGCATGGCTTGCCAGCTTGTCCACGTGTACCACGAGCCCCGGAGTTGTTGAAAATTTTCTTATCAGTCAAATGACCTTGCAGCTGAAATCTACCAGCTGTATCAGTCTTGCCTCTTGTCTTTCATATCTTTCCAGCTCCGAATATTTGATGGTCATTGGTTCTTTTTAGTATCTGTAAGCCGGTAGTCCTATTATGTTCTATCATGTAAGAACTGTGTTGAGGTGTGTTATTGTCGGTGGGCGCTACTTGAATGACACCTGTTTCCATATTTGCAAACAATTAAAGAACCACAAATATCTAGAAAAGACGACTGAACTGAAATTTGAAGAAATGTAGATTTATTCGTATGTAAATTTGATCGAGCAAGTGAACGCGTTATAGTATATAAGGATTCCAATTCCGAACCTTATGCCAATTAGCGTGATACCATCGATGGTGTGATCGATCTCGCAATAACACGTGACCTCTCGAAACACCGAATATACGAGGCCGAGCTGAACGAATCAAATCGCCATCAACGTTCATAAATGTATACATGTATATACATGTACATGGACAATATTATTTATTTCATAATCCTCCACAAAGCCAGTTGTGTGACGCGTATAGAAATACTTTCACCCGAAACTTTATGAATTGTAGCTCACAATTGGAATATATTTTGCTATTAACTTTTCCCAACCTCATAGATGTGAATGCTACAGTGATTAGTATACAAGATGATCAAGAAAAAGACAATATCGCTGGGCTTTTAAGTGATGTTAGTTAAGCACGAAGTAATACAATTGCTTATGCCATCACTAAATCAGTAACTAATTCTATTCTCTAACTATCACGAACAAAAACGAATCCCAAAGAATGATCTTATTTCACTTGAGCATTGGCAACCTTGAAAGGGACTGGTTATAAGCGATGTAACGTCTATTTGGCAATAGTTAGATATATATTAAGTAGAGGTTTTTGATTCGTCGAACGTCATGCAATTATCATGTTCTGAGCGATGTTAGTTTCCATTTTAAATATCATGAATTATTGTATCAGTATGAGTAGGAGAGATTAGTGGTGTGATAAAACGACTTCATTATAGTGTTGATTGAGGGTGACGTTGTGTTCGGAAGCACTTCAGCATCCCTATATCCAAGCTTAGGTCTTGTTTCAGGGATGTGTTCATTGAAGCTTACGTTGATTGATTGAAGGTAGATCTGAGATTGTGTAGTCAAGTTTTGCCTATTTATTTCTGCTATTGTGTTATCAAGTTCAGGCAGTACTGCTGAGTAGCAGTGATTAAGCTCCTTCTGAGTGTTGTTGATTGGCATTATTGACATAGGAATAGTTCATGGTCTCGTCGTTCTATGTATTGTCTTTTCTAGGAGAGATTGACGTGATGTGGTTATAGGATTTCGACATCAGATTGGTGATAGGCGTCGATGTCGATATCGTTTGCACACCACGGGGTCGTACTCAAGTCAAATATTCAGGAAGTAAGATGTAAATCTAGGAAGTATCCACTGTTCCATTCAGAGTTCAGTTGTTGTTATGCTCTGAATTATGTAAAGTGTCGCCGTAGTGTAGTTCACGTCTCTGTAACCAAATCTTAGATATATTAATATATGATAGCATTCGTTCATGCTTACAAACTTCAAACAACATGGACAATTTGAATACAAGCATGCAGTGTTTCCTAATGAGCATAACAGGGACCCTAATACCGATGACGATAGCAATGAATTCAATAGTTAGTTACATGTATATGGATGACCTTGACGAGAACAGTAATTGTGGCAAGGATGACAAAAACCAACTTTGTGAAAATGATAATATCAATAATGCAAGCCCTGAACTATTTGCACTTCTGCCTCCATCTCAGTATCCTTCCAAATTGGTCATCATCATCAACATCAGCTAATTGATCTTTTCGAAAAGATGAATCAGACACCACAAATAATTTCTCTGATCCTACCAACTACTCTAAGAACTCCCCCTCGATTAACTACTCATCTTATTTCAGTTCACATTAAAAATTTAAAGTTTAAATTACAAGTTGATTATTTAACATTTCTTTATAGATTTCCAAGTTTTTCTTGATAAAAAATAAGAAGATTGCGTATTCTGTGTGGGTCTTGGCATTTAGCTGTTACGCGATCAGTTTGAGAGCATGTTTAGTGAACTTCGTCCACTGAATCGTACCCCGAAAAACCATACCATTGGTATGATACTTTGGATATTCTTTTGGAGATCTCTTTATCGTGGAATTGAAGAAGATTCCGGCCTGAACTTGTGTTTAAATATTGGAGGTTCGGCAGTCGGACAAACAATAGCACATTCACATCACCAAAATCTCCAATTTGTTTCCAATTTTGCTGTAACATGATTGGAATTTAAAGATTGAGTTGATGTTAGTACAATTTTACTGCCTAATATTAGAATAAGGGAGTTATCAACAGGTTGAGGTACTTCAATCACCGCATTACTCAATTATGGCAAATCAACGAAAGAAAAAGCCAAAATTTGAGGATTTAGTAAAACTACTGTTGGAAAATATCGCAGACAATGTGGGATGAAGCACCAAAATGAAAGCCGGGCCGACCACCGAATCTGACGTCAAGAGATAGTCGAGCCATTGCGCGCTTGATGGTAAATGGTGGCGCTAAAACGACAGAAGAAATGACAAGACTGGCCAACAATGATAGAGCAGGTTTGGTTTGATCGAAAACTATTCGGTGTACTCTCAAGGAAGAAGGTTTGAGAGCGATTAAAAAGAAGAGAAACCAAGTCTTTCAAAAACATACGGAAAATCACCTTTGAACTGGGCACTAGATCACAAAAAATGGACAATTGAAGGTTCAAAGAGAGTTTCTTGGTCAGATGAGACCAAAATAAATCGGATGAATAGTGACGGAGATAATTATGCTTGGATTAATAACCTCTGTTGAGAATATGGCCTATTGCGATCAAGTGCGCTTGTTTTTTAATACCGCGAGACGAACCTCTTGAATACTGAGACAAAACACAATATGTCTTATCGTGTTTGTTTAGACTTATGACATTCTCAGTTTGTAAATGTTTTGCATCTTAAAACTGTATCTGTAGCGACAGAGAATCCCCGGACGGAACTTTATATTATCGTGTAGTATCTTAGGGCATAACAGTAATTGAAAAATCTTCATCCATTTCATGAGACCTTTCTATATTACAATATCATAATCTAATAACCTCCATGGTCTAGGTCCAGAAGCGGTTGAGAAGACGCTCAAATTTGTGGGACGCAATTTAATAATATGGGGTTGCATGTCCTGGTTTAGTGTCGATGGGATGGATCTTATCTTCGGCAAGATGAACTCGGAATAAATTTTTGGTATTCTAGAGAGTTGTTTGATGCCAATTTTGGATCAAGTTGCAGGTCAGACCCGTTCGTTCGCCAGAACAGATATTATATTTCAACAAGATAACGACTCTGAGCATAATTCCGCTACTACCACAAAAAGGCTAGCTTCAGGCGAGGTAACCTCTATGATTTAGCCATCTCAATCACCAGATTTAAATCCAATTGTATCTCTGGGGTCCCATAAAACTTCGTCTTGGCGAATAACAGGAGCCGTCAGAGGGGATGCATGAATTATATGTGGTCAAGAGTTGTAGAAACTTGGCGTAGAATTGATGCAGAATTAAGCCAGCCAGCCAGAGTTGCGGCGTTATCAAGGCGAAAGGAGGTCACACCGAGTTTTAAAGGGCAACTGACAGGAAGATGGTCTGTACTAAAGGTAGTCTTTACTAGCGTAAACTCATAAAATTATGTATGATTGGTGAAAATTTAACCTTTCAATGCTGACAAGGATAATTTGTGTGCTGGATTTATTACTGTAAATTTCTACTATTCTTCCAGGGTAGTGTCCGTCCTGTGGATAAAAACCTCGCTCCAGGGGGTCTATCCCTATTAGCTCCAAATAACCCCTACTAGTTTTAATCAGAAATAGACTTTTTAATTGAGTGCCTGCCTAACTGATGACTATTTATGCCCCCGTCACCATAGACCGACATAAGAGAGATTGGGTCACTCGAAAGGTCTATATGCCAAGTTTCAATATGAAAAGCTTTCTGAACTAATCTATAGATCAAGATGACATCAATTGTGTTATAGAAAACCAGAGGAAAGATATCCGCTGGATGTTTTGGGGGTGTATTTCAGGGACAGAGCAAGGAGCCAGTCTTTTTTGGGAGAATGAATGGGGGACTATCACGTCAGATACATACACCCAGAGAATAGTGTCACTCATACATGGCATGGTTTCGATGAAACCACAGCTTTCTGTAATGCAGGACAACGCTCCCGCACACGCTTCTGCGGTCACAATCAACGAATTAAGGGTGAGATCTATCACCACAGTCAACAGGCCACCATTCTCTCCCGACCGCATCCCAATCTAGCACGTATGGGGTAGTATGAAGGACTACAGGCAGTACTTCTGTCCAAGATTGGATGGAGGAAGACAGCGACTTCATGACAAACTTCAAGATATAGTCAGGGAAGCTTGGGATGATGCCACAAAGCCTGAAAATTTGGAAAAGCTCGTTCGAAGCATGCATAGAAGGGCCTACTTAATTTTAGAAGAACATGTAGTAAAAAAAAGTAAAAAACTAGCAGAAAGATAAATGACCTAATTTAGTTAAGTTTCAAGAGTAAGTAAGCGTAATGTACAAAACCACGGCCGGATAAAATCACCATACAAATTTTCCCTGTCGAAAATATAAAATACATGTACATGTATTTTGTTTCTAAGAAGATCATGCCAAATCGGGCATCGATTGCCATTGAAAGGCTCCTTCTTTTTGCTCCTCTAGACAAAACCTACCCTAGAGGTATACATGTAGTAAAATTTCAATTTCTGGGATCTGCAGAGATCACTACTATTTATGGATAGTGGTCAGTCTGAACTGAAGGATGGTCCGTACTGACGCGGAATACGTTACTTAACCAAAAGTTATCCACCACAATTCTAACCGTTCAAAAAATCAACTACCGCTATCTACATGTATATACTTTACGGCCAGGAAATAATACAAAATTTACTTGCTGTTAAAAATCTACTTAGGTAAGAAATTGACTTTCGGACAGCTTCAGAGATATTCTATACCCTGCAGGTAACGAACATAGCCATCACGAAAATGTAATTGCATTAGCCGTGAATCGAACACGGGGCCCATCGATTCAGAATGGCAACGATGGATTTTACCACTAAACCACTGATGCTCTGTCATCATACAGTTAAAAAAAATATAATAAATTATTTGACAAAAACAAGTACAATCGTGAGTATTATCGTGCTCCAGGGATCAAAAGCGGATTAAAATCTGGCAAGACGGTGCCACCGAGGCTAAGAATGGATGGGGAGTATGAGTGATAGGCTAGACCGTCAGTAAATTCGATGGTGAAACCTTTTCATACACTAGATTTATCAATCGACCGACCACAGACTCCTATTCCGGCGTCTCGTCTTCACGAGAAACTTTTATCGTGCGATCAACGCAGTGAGTGAGGTAAGTCGAATAAACGCAAATTTTGTATATTCTTTACAAGTCAGGCTCGTCACAGAAACACATTGCTCATCAACTTGGATTCACAGTCAGGCAAGTTGGTCACGCTTTAGATAGAACACGTCTCACTCCACAGAGTCAAGGGGTTAGTTAAGTCACCTATACTAATTTTTGAAAAAGTGAGTATATTAGAGATTGATACACGATATGGTTACTATGGAACTGAGGCTTTTCAGTAATGCAGAAGAATGCCTCTCCGCGCATAGCGGCCTGAACAATGGGAGAGCCTAGGGAAAGACAAATAATGCCAACCTTATGGCCTCTATTTCCCCAGGTCTTAATTACATATAGGATTGATGTATAGGTGACAATGGAAAGGTGCCTGAGGAATGATTGAGCAGGGGTCACAGCATATGACCAGACGCACGAAAATTTATCCTTCTACATGTACATACTGTTTTCAACTGGGGAAATGGAATGGGGAACAGATCAAGCTAGCTAGAGACAATTGGTGGCAAACATCACGCCCGCCTACGTACACACAACTCGAGATCGGAAACGCGCCTAGTTTCCCCAAAGAGCTTC